>WPIO01000004.1:8497500-8565000 GCA_009760855.2 Cristatella mucedo | reverse complement strand
GGTCGCGTGCGGTGTCTTCTGAGCGGCGGAGCTCGCGTTTCCGGGGCGACGCGTCGCGGCGGCGGCAGCGGTCGCCCACGGTCGACCGCTGCCGCCGTCGCTTCTGCTCGACTCCTCCGCGGGCGCGCGGTAGGCGCGCAGCCGCCTCAGGCTGACCCGCGCCACGGCGGGCAGCCGCGGCAGATTGGGATAGTAGAAGGCGTCGGCCGTTCTGTTCGGCCGTACGTTGGTGATCTCCTGGATCGACTCCTTGGGCTCGGTCGGCCAGCGCGGCGAGGTGAACGTGTAGCCCTGCTGCGTGCCGCCGTCTAGCGGCGCGAGATTTATGTCCACCTGAGCTCTCCACTCGTCTCGGCCACCGCCGTCGACGACGAGAGGAAAGCTGTCCACTCCGACGAACCAATCGGGGCTCGGGTCGATGCGCACCGCCAAGGACACCTGCGGGTGCGCGCGAGCGGACGCTGAAAGTGCGCCTCACATCGCGGTCTGCATACATATGATGCATAGGCCACTAATGAAGAAGCAACGCTAGACCAAGAGGACTTGAGCAGCTTCCGTTCAGTCTCCCGTTCCTATCAAAGACACTGGAACGAGTCGTGGCGGACCAACTGAACTCTTATATTGAGAACTCAGCCTAGCAATTAAGTTTCAGTCTGAGCTTAGAGCTAATCACTCCACAGAGTCAGCATTGCTGAGGGTGTATAACGACCTTCATAGAAATGCAGACTTAGGTAAAAAGTGTCTGTGCTTGTTTTGTTTGATCTTTCGGCAGCGTTTGATACAATCGATCACCAAGTCCTTCTTGAGCGCCTCACATCTCACCTGAGCATCACTGGCACCGCTCTGCAACGGTTCAGATCCTATCTTAGTGGGAGACTGCAAAGTATTCATGTGAACAGACAAGTCATCCGATGAACCACTGAATTACGGTTTACCTCAAAGCTATGTGCTTGGTTCGCTTCTTTTCACAGTTTACACTCTTTCTCTCTCGTTCTCTCTCGTTCTCTCTCGTTCTCTCTCTCTCTCTCACTGTCTCTCTCTCTCACTGTCTCTCTTGCCAATTTGATCGCCAAGAACAATTTAGGCTTTCACTTTTATGCAGACGACACTCAGTTGCACCTTTGCTTTGATCCCTTCCAGCCCTCCAGCACGTCAAAGCTCAAATTCTCTCAATTTCCTATCTGCATGTATTTTTGATAGTCGCAAACGGATGGCAGTGAGCTTTCTTACATTGAATGACGATAGAACCAACTTACTAGTTATGGGAAAACTAAGTGAGACTCAGAAATTTGAAAACTTAACACTCAAAATCGGCTCTACCAGCATATCTACTGCTGCATCTGCACGAAATTTGTGCCCTGTTCCAAAGGAACCAGTCACTAGATAACCACATCAGCTCCACAGTCAAGTCTGCCTACTTTCAGCTACATAACATTGCTAAAATAGGTTTGCTTAGACAGGCTTACTATCCCATCTTGACTTCTGCCTCTCACTGTTTGCTGGTCTACCAGCCGGTGCAATCAGGTGCTTACAGTTGGTGCACAACTTTTCAGCTAAGCTTGTCTGTCGTCAGCGCCGCTGTTGCCACATAACACCACTTCTCGCCACCCTGCACCGGCTCCTAATCAAGCAGCGCATCGACTTCAAGGTTCTGTCACTCACTTGTACGCCTCTTTATTCTCAGGCTCCAGCCCACCTATCAGAGCTGCTCCCCCACCAGGGCAGGCGTCGCACCACCCGCTTTTCTTATACGAATCGTTTAGCTATACTTCGGATAAATCTCAAATCCTTCGGATACCTGCCTTTAGATGGTGTGTTGCTCCCAAAGCCTGGAACTCATTCTCGACTGATGTCATGACATCCCCTGACTTGACAAAATTTAAAAACAGCTAAAGACGCACTTGTTTTCCAGCAATTTGTGGGTCCTTGGATTTGTCTATCGATGTTCTCATGCTGCGTGCTGACGCTTTTCCTGATACTCCTATCCATATCTATATGTTGACAATGCGCATGCTACCACTGTCTATATTATACATGTTGACACTGTGCATGTCACCTCTAACCACGTCATGCTTGCTGAAATTTTGTATGCGCCACTAATCATTTTATTATGCATCCCTTACAGCATATGTAAAGTGCCTAGCAAGAGATTAATTTCTCTGAGGACGCGCTATACATATTCGTTGTTATTATAAGCAAACCGGGCAAATTATACGGTCAGGTATAAACCTCGAGTATACTTGAATAAAGAGTTATTTAATAAAGCGCTACGATAACAAAGCTGAACGACAGCCAAGCTCAGTCATTTTAAGCACAGCTCGCGGTTTGTCCGTCGGAGTTGGCAAGCGGTGGCTCGTGACATGGTGAGCAGTTAAACTTGGGCTCCAGCCTATCTCTCAGATCTACTCCCCCATCAAGCCAAGCATCGTACCACCCACTTTTCGGAATCCAACAGTCTACAAATACCCCGTACAAACCTCAAGTCCTTTGGAGACCATGCATTTAGTTCGTATGCTCCCAAAGCCTGGAACTCCCTCCCGACCTGCGTCAGAACATCCCCTGACCTGACCACATTGTAAAAGAATTTAAAAACACCTATTTAGGACAGCATTTAGTGGGTCCCTGTGATTCATTCTTTATGTGCTTATGCGTGCTGACACTGTGCATGCTGCCACTAACCACATCTGCATGCTGACCCTGTGCATGTCACCCCTAACCATGTTATTCATTTTGTTTATCAAGCATAATTTTGCTCACCATTCAATTGAATTTCCCTTTGCAGCAAATGTAAAGCGCCTAGAAAGAGATTGAGTTCTCTGAGGGCGCTTTATCAAGTGCATTATTATTATTATTATTATTATTAAACAGCATTGTATAACCGCATCTACCCTTGCTCGCTCGTGCTTGCGGCCTCTGGAAGCTACTAGCACTGTCAGACCGTGCGCTTAGCTTACTTTGTCTAAAGTCTGCGATTGTCTTAGGACTTTTAGGTTGTCCGAGCAGCACGAGCTGCGAGTCAAGAACTATCGATGCGGCTTTGAGTTAGACGTACACAGAATCAATATGCAAACCCCTACTACTCGCGTGTTGACGCTACGGGCGGCATTGACGTGTATGCTGCTTGCATGATCCTACAGAATTGAGGGCACTCTCGATGCTCCACTGGCTTTAAACACAGCGCGAGCGATCAGCGATGTACATCTATTTTCTTTTAGATCACACACGCCTCGACACCATACTGGACATCTGTTGCCCTTTCACTCCGCTAACTTTTTTCCCTTCATTCTTCCGTCATTTCCTGTGTAGTGAACAGCTGTTCCGCAGTCAGCGCTTCTGGCACTTACCAAAGGGTGTTCTGTGTCGGCGAAGAACTGAACCGTCGCCGATGCATTTCCGCTATCCAATGAGCTCGTGCCGAACGTGTCGAACACGCCCTTCTGACCCTGCGACTCAGCCGCTAGGTACTCGGTCTTTGAGTTCTCGAACAAGGCTTGCATCGCCGTCGATGCGTACTCGTTTACGGCAAAAAGCTTGTAGTTTGCACTGTGCGATCGCCCTGCACGAAAGCGCGATATCCGCCGAGTAGGGCCGCCGCCGAGCATAGCAAAGCCTCAGAAGCAACCAACGAACGAGAGCTGAGCAGTCATCGCGCGGTAAAGGTCTCCTTCATCACTCCACTCTTGATGAAGCAAGGAATTATGATGAGCATTTCACCTTTCATCGCACACACGGTACGGAGTTATCGTTTGCGGCCATCGTCCAGCCGAGCAGATGAAGATCGATTAAAATGTAACAAATGACTGCGAACTATCTAGCAAGGACGAAATCGTGAAACCCGAGATCTGGTCGTGAAACCCGATGTCTGGTCCTACGAGGGACAGCAATGTCTGCAAAGATTGAAGTCTCAAACAGAAGCTAAATATTGTGTCAGAGCAATTCGTTCATCAGGGCAAAACGGTCGGTAGCCTGTAAAATTATCCGACCTTGCCTCTTCAGACATTTACATTTTTAAGTGTAAGGAAGCCAAAGACTAAACCGGTTAAATGTCTATGAGAGAGCTCACACGCTAAATCAATAGCTACTGCTACGATAAAAATGAAGCTTAATCTGCACTTAATAATTACTCTAATATATTACTATATTTAATGAATAACTTTAATTTACAACGTGTGCTAGATTAAAAAATTCCATTGGTACTCTAAGCAAATCTTTAACTTTAGAGCTGCTTAAAATGTAGCTATGTGTTGCTCGGGTTCAATCAATAAGAGATACTCGCATTAGGTCATAATAGTTTCGACATAATTTAACCCATCATAGGCGCGTTGAAATTTTTCAAAGAAATATCTTATCTAGGTGCTGATTTCTTGTGATAATCATAACTAATTAATGTGCTCACTTTTGTGTGATAATAAAAGTATCGGGCTTGTGGCTTGAAACTTGAAAAAGAAACTCTTGTGATCATTTTTACGAGAGTTACTACTTGGTCCCGATGTTACTGATGACTATGGATTTCGTTTCAGCTAGCTTTGGACTTAATAGCAGACACGTGAGCACAAGACACGCTGTAAATATTGTATTCGTCTAAATTGTGTAGTAAATGTTGGCAACTGCAACCGGTGCATGCAGTATTAGGTTGGCGTTCGGATGAAGAGACTCGCGCTTAGGACTTCACGATAAGGAGACTGACAAGAAATAGGTTACCGGACAGCTTGCGATAGCCATCGCATCGCCCAAACTGGATACGTTGCCTGGCAATAAAGCGTCAGCTGTCGCTCTTTCGCTTTGGACTTCGGCCGCAAATGTGGCGGCGGCTTCTACGGGCTCGAGGAAGCTCACGACCATCAGAACTGTGTTAAACTACAGACTATACGAAACCGAGCTAGTTTAATCGAACATTTTGAGTTTTCGCCTGCTCTGGCTTTTTACTTTTTACTTTACTTCGATTCCCATGACGACTATTGATCAGCCGAGGACACCTGAATAGCGAGATCGCCTGAGGTTGGTTCCTGGACGCTCTAGCGGGACCAAATATACTTTCAAAATCGTTGCAGAAAAATGGAGACTGCAGGAAGTTTGAGTTGTGCCGATATCTTGCGAAGAAAATACTTCAGAAGTGATTTGCGGTAGGGTGGACAGCAAGAATCGCAGCGCAGCAGCTCTGAACAGGATTCGTCAGCCAGCGCCAGGCAAACGGCAGCCGGTAGTAGCCGATAGGTCAGCGGTTCTCAACCTGTGGGTCGCGACCCCTTTGGGGTTCGAACGACCCTTTCACGGGGGTCGCCTAAGACCATCGGAAAACGTGCATTTCCACATTTTGCACACAATAATTTTGCGGTTGGGGGTCGCCACGACATGAAGAACCGTAGTATTAAAGGGTCGTGGCATTAGGAAGGTTGAGAACCGCTGCGATAGGTAATCGATCGCACTCGCTGCAGCACGGCGTTGCCAGCGCCGCACAGTTTGCTTTACCCGCGCGCCTTCGAAGCGCTGGCGAACGCGTCTGAGTGCGAGCGCGAACAGTGCGAAGGCGATCGTGCGATGGCGAGGCTACGGCTTCTTTTTGCACAGGGCGGCGCGGCGCCGGCGCGGCCAGAAGCCGATGCGGTGCCGCGAACTCGCTCGGGCACGCTCCGGCAGGCTCTCGGGCGGGCTGTCGGCAGGCTGCCCGATCCGCTGCTGCTGCTGCTCCCGCCGCTCTCGGCCTCTGGCCCGCCAAGTGGCCCGCGAGTGGCCCGCAGGCCACTGTTTTCTGCTTTCGTCTCGCCGCGGAGCCTCGAGCGAGCGGCGCGCGTTACTGTAGTCCGAAGTCGCGCCAGCAATCGTCGCAGTCCGTCGCGAAAGTTGCGCGCGGCGAGGCGCCGGAAACTAACGCCAAGCCGCCGTGCGAGCGGCGGCGTGGCGGCGCCTCGCGGTAGCTTCTCGCTCGCCGTCGGTAGGCGTAGCGGCGCTGCGACTACTCACCGAGCATGGCGGACCATTTGGCCTTGGGCCGCTCGAGCGGAAACATCTTCGGGAATCGATCTTTTGTCCACAGCCCATGAAAGGTAAGCGAATAGACCACCAGGCCGCCGCCGCTTCCTCCCGCGTCCTCCGTCTCTAAACTGGCCGCCGCCGCCGCCGCTCGCGATGCCCAAACCAGCCACGCTGCCAGGAGGTGCGAAAGCATTGCTGCCGCCGCTACTGCCGCCACCGCCGCCACCGCCGCCGCTGCTGCTGCCGCTGCTGCCGCCGCCGCCGCTATTCTCGACGACGGCAGCGAGCTTCAAGCACGTGCTCCTCATTACTCGCCAACCTGCGCTTCATCTACGGGAATTAGCGCCCCGCCCGGCGCGCGATTCCCGGAGGGGCGGGACGGTATGACGCAGCAGCGCCCACGCCGGCGCTCGCCGAGTAATTGCGGGCACGTGAAGTGTCCGTCGACGGCACCCCCGTGCCCCAGGGCGGCCAAGACAGTCTTGCTCCGGAGCTTCCGCTAATCGCGCCCAGACCGCGGCGACGACTGACGGCGGCGGCGGCGGCGCCGGCTTCTCTGTGCAGTCCGCATGCGTTGAACGCGGTATCGAAGCGCCGGGGGGGCCGCGTGCGGCCAAGGAAATCGACCGGAAATAGACGCGACGGGTGCGCCGGCGGCGTCCCAGACTAGAACTAAACGAAACGCAGTATGGCCACTCAGCGCTACCGTTTTAAGAGCCGCCGTCTTGTTTTCCTTCGTCGTTTCGATCTGCCTTCCGCGCGACGCGCGCGCGCTAGAACGGGCGCGCGCTCGGCTCGCTGCGGGCGCCGCGAACAGAGCGGCAGCAGCAGCTGCAGAGAGCTGAACAATTGGCGCGTGCGATGGGGCCAATCAGATGTGCGGGCCTGGGCCAGCCTGCAAGTGATGGGCAGTATGGCGGCGATAGCTGCGCTTACTGTGCTCACGTCGGTGCAGTGCTCGAGCAGTACCAATCAGACGAATCAGCCGCTGCTAAGTTTTAATCAACGTCTCAGGAATGCTGACTCGGAGTCGTCTCGCATTTAGTTCTGCTAGACCAATCAACTGAGTTCTCGATACCGTCGATTACCGCCACCTTCGGAGCGCTTACGATATCGCCTACGCATAACTGGCGCTGCACCTTGCATGGTTTAGGTCCAATCTCAATGAGTAATTTCAGAGCGTACGCCCCTACGGGCAATGGTCATCCGGCAGCCTTTCAGTATAGGATAATTAAGAGAACTGTGCTAGCTCTGTACACTGTCACAATTTTCACTGTCTCTCTAGTCGCGGGCAAGATAGCCAATCACAGTCTGAGCTTTCAGTTGTATGCTGATGACACACATATAAACCTGTGCTTTAATCCCTCTCTGCCTTCCTCCATGTCGAACCCTCTCAACTTGAGCCGTGATGGCACACTAGGTAAGGCGGTTGCTTTCACGACCTCGGGACCGAGGTCATGGGTTCGATTCCTGCGGTGGGCGATTATTTATCGCCACTGCAAGCGGCGGTGATAGCCGTAAAGGCTCTTCTGTCGCTATACAAAAAGAGGCTTTTTAATCAGCTAGGATTTATCTTTATTTTTCCTTCCATCACAGCTCGCTGGCATTCGCACTTTTACAGCGAACTCGATGGTAACTTGTCGAGTGGAATTAGCACACAATTTCGTCGTTGGTGATTGCCGATGGGCATAGAAATATTGGGCGGCCCAGTCTCTGTCCTGCTGCAGGGGGGGGGACAAATTCCCGTGCCCTCTCTGGCTCCGCCACTGCCAGCACTGCCAGCACTGCCGCCACTGCCAGCACTGCCGCCACTGCCAGCACTGCCCCAGCACTGCCAGCACTGCCCCAGCACTGCCAGCACTGCCCCAGCACTGCCAGCACTGCCCCAGCACTGCCAGCACTGCCCCAGCACTGCCAGCACTGCCAGCACTGCCAGCACTGCCAGCACTGCCAGCATGATTTGAAGCCAATTGAGATTAAGTTCTCCTACGGTGCTACACAAATGAATTATATATATATATATATATGTATATATATATATATATGTATATATATATATATATATGTATATATATATATATATATATATATATATATAATTCGCCAAGAACCTAAACAGGACGGAGAAAGTGCCTCGGAACAGTTGCGTGTCCGCAGTGGATTATGTGTTTCCGAATAATAACGGGGCTGAAAACTGTGGGCAGCTGGTTCTGGCTCTCATATATAACTATGCGAAAATGGGACAAAGAGTGTCCCTCAAAATCCATATCCTTGATGCTCACCTAAAAAAACAAAGGAGAACATGGACCCTTACTCTGGGAGTAAGGCAAGCGCTTTCACCGGGATATACCGAACTTTGAATATCATTACCAAGGACAGTCTGACAAAAAATAATAGGTCTACGTTTGGGAGGCTTTCTTAGAAAAAGTGGTTTGAAGAATAGCTGCAAATCTAGAGCATCCGCTCATTTGAGAACCTTTTTGAGTTGTCATGTTTGTCCGACTCTGGAGTATATAGTTACAAGTTAATTGGATTCGTATCTTATTTTTTCCAAAATCCGCAAGACGCGGATTTTTCATTTTTTCTCATCAGAAATTAGTTTAATTTCAAGTTTATCGCAATCCTGGTCAAAAAAGCAAAGTTTCTGGTGAGTAATGTAATTTATCTGTGTCTGTAGCTCCACAGGGCCGCAAACACCAATTGGGTGTTAGACAGAGTTTTTCTATAGCGAACTCAGAGCCGCGGCTTTCAGTAAGCATTCAAAGTCCATTCTCCATACTTGGGAGGCAATGAAGCAATGAGGAAACTACACTCAATAGCATCTACATACTCAAGGACAAAAATGGTGTTATTTAGCATAATGAAAGGCGCTTTCTCGATGAGGGTGCAGGAGAGGATGCTTGAGACAAAGGTGAAGGTATCTCGCGTGAAGCCGTAGTACTAGCTGGCTGCCAGAAAGAAGAAACTTTCGCACTTTCGACCAAAGCTCGCTCGCGGCGACGGCTCCGACGGAAGGCCGACCTCCAAGGCTCATTGTCCTCGAAATAGCGAAATACCGACAGCAATCATGCTCAGCCTTCCTTCGATTGGGCCGTGGGATCGCAGTCGATATCTCCGGTGGCACCACGCAAGGGCAGATGCCGTACTTCCTGGGATAATCCCGATACGCACAGGGCCGACGATACCTTGGCCACTACTTTAGGTGCACATTATGCAAAGGTCAATGTCAATGGTAAATAGTTAATAGTAAATAGAAAGTGCAACAAGACTGTGGGCTACGTATAGTAAGAGGCATACGTAGAGCACCCTACGATGATAACTAAATCTCCGTCTGGGCACTTTCAGTAGACGATAAATCGCAGGACGTCAGCACTGCGTCAGAGGCCGCCTCAGACACTCTGTAGATCTCGAGGCGATACGACGTCTTTGGGTTATGCCAGAGACACTGACACGTGGACCCACACACTGACAGCACAGCACTTGGTGAATACCAGGCAAAGGTTGAATTGGACACTGGTGCCCAGTGGGGGAGTCAAGATTTTCATCCAGTCAGGGGGGCAAGACCTGAAGAAAAGAAATTGTTACGTAGGGGGCAAGACCCGCAATATTTGCATGTAGGCGGGGCCAGACTCGTAATTAATGAAATACCGAATACAGAATTAATAATAATAATAATTAATAACACATAATTAATGAAGCACAGAATGGTAGGGTTCGCATTCGACACGAACTCGGCGGCTGCGCATCGAGTGGAACTCAGACACAATTTCCTCTTTGATCGGGGCGTAGGAATAGGGAGCGGGGCTCAGGTGGCTGCCCGCTTTAGGGCCGGCGGGGCCGGTTAATGCCCCCTGCACTGGCCACTGTCTCCGCCACTGCTGGTGCCCGCTGCATTATCCTGACGATTGTTACCATGAAAAAGCTGAATGGAGCTTCGTGCGCCTTCACCGGTCGACTAGATATAGACTCTGCTCTCTCTCATCCAGCCACTCCCTCGCTGTGTGCGGGCTGTTCCTATTACGGATGTCTCCTCTGACGGTAGGACAGCCCAAGCCGTTTTTGAATTATTCGACGCCAACCTGAACAGCGTAATTTCTGGTGACAAGGTTTTCAAAACTAGATTCATCCAGAATCTCGATAACTTCGTGGTCATTAAACAAACAACTGGCACTTTGGCTGGTACCCACGCAACGACGCACCCTCCAAATACCAAGGATGCGGTACGCGTTTCTTGCCGGCCGGTTCAGCCAGCATAATTGAATGATTAAATAATTGAATAATTGAATAATAAATATTGCATAATATTGAATAATTTGATAATTAATAATAATAATAATAATATAATGATTGAAAAAATAATAATTGAATAATCACGCATAACTGAAATGCTTGCCGAGACGGGACGACGCGGTTTCGTGTAGATGACTGATGAGCCCATCGAATGGGTTAATGGCTCGATTCTTAAATCTGGGCAGTTAGTAGACGCTGATGTTCTGGCTACTCATAGAGCCCAGCTCATCAACTAAGCATCGCCAGATTCCCCACATCGTGCGAGCGGAATCGTGCCGGATGTTTTTGGCGGACTTGAAGCTAACTTCGCAGCACCGCTTCGCTCAGGGAAAAGAAGAACCTTGCTATGACGACGGTGACGAACCGCACGCATCAGAGATACCGGTTAGAATCCGCCTCCCATACCGACGAACATCCTAAGATGGAGCGTGGCGACGAAAGGTCTATCGGGTGGGCGGAGGTCAATGGCGTTTGCCATAATTGGCATACCGGGTCTGAATCGAAGTAAAGGATGAATTCGGGAGTCAAATGAGAGGACTACCGATGTGCGCCACTGACTAGTTCGTAGCAGAGATGCCCGGCGGAAAATTCCTCTTAGTATCTTGGTACGAAAAGTGGCTTCTCGCAAGATGACTTCCTTGATGACCAATTCATCATTCCTTACCACATTCAATGCACTGTTTGGGCTTTACAGCTGTTTGTGGCTTCGGCGGCCATTCGATTTCGAATCAGCGACAGAAATATTCCAGCCCATTGTGGACCAAATCCTCGACGGCACGAATGTCGCCGTCTGAGTAATAAGCTATAAATCTGAGTAATAAAGCTATCCTCTATAAATTCGCGGGAAAAGGGCTGCGTAATATAACTTGAAGCTTGCAACTGAGATGTGTAGCATCCGTCAGCCGCAGGCCTTTGTGTGGGTCAATTGCTGACAGTTCGAGACGTCATACAAGATTCCGGCAAGGTCATTGCAGTTAAGATGATGCCCGCGACAAAAGCAAATTGTGGTATCCGAAGGTGAGGCTTACAAAGTAAGAAAACTATGTTAATAGGCAATACCTAAGCGTTTTAGTCTTACAGCTGTAGCTACATGCTCCCAGCAGATCAAACCAGCCCTGCCCATTCATTTCTCGTAGATTCCGATAGCCGTCCATGCCAGTCCTGCACTTTGGACATCATAAAGGTGGAACGCTTAGACTTAGCGTGATACATACGTTTCGGCTGAACCCGAATGTCCAGTACTTCGCAAATGCATCTGCAGGTTGCGCATACTGGTCTCTTCGGGAAGCCACCATGTAGCACTTATGTCTGGACGTCAAGCCAAGCGCCGCCGTTTGCCCTGCCAATGGAATACCCAGGGGGACCTAGCGGAGCATACAGGACCGATTGCAGCCCACCAATTGCAGCCGCCGTCTCATTTTTGCGACTTGAGAGGGCGAGAGTAAATTGGCCGCTACATCCAACCTCCACCCCAAGCCTCAGCAGCAGCTTGGCTTTTCCCCGATGGCTTAAAAGTTACGCGTACAACGTTTCAAATCTCGGGGAGCCGAAGCAACGAACCTACGGGGTACAAGAAATCGATCCGAGTCACAAGAGTTCGATGGTTAGGAGGTTGGAGGTTGGAGCGACGCGAAGTCTGAAGTGCAACAGATTCAGGCAGGTAGGCCGCAACGAGAGAATGGAGCGACCTAAAGGCGAGTGAACGGATCTTGCAGTCTGGAGTCTGTGCTGCTTGATATTCAGTCAGTCTGTACAGCTTGGTGAGCAGCGGTTTAATGTGACAGTGTCAAAGTTTATTACAGATGAGTTTAGCCGCTGAGTTTTGTACCGGTTGCAAGCGTTTTGTTGCACGGGCAGAGAGACCTACAAGTAGTGAGCTGCGTAAGTCTAGTCGGGATGTCTCGAATGGTTGAACCAACTTGGCTGTTTTTTCTTTACCAAAGCAAACCTGAATTTTTGAAATGTTGCGTTGGTGGAAGTAGGCAGACTTGACTGTAGAGCTGCCTTGCTCATCTAGTGACAAGTCACTTTGGAAGAGGACACCCAAAGTTCGGGCGGAGGCAACTCGAGACATTGTGTCCGAGCCGATTTGGAGATTTAGGCTCTCCAGTTCCGAGTAACACTCGTTTGCGCAAAATTAGTAAGTTGCTTTTATCACAATTAAATTTCAGAAATTTAGCTGCCATCTAAGTGCGAATGTCAGCAATTTATGCTGTAAGAGTGTGTAAGAGAAATTCATATTGTAGGACAGCTGCGAGAGTTTGAGATGCTTGAAGGCAGAGACGGTTGAAATGATGGCAGTATCGAATAGTTGATTTTCACTATTCGGCCGAATACGAATAATTGATCAACTATTCAGCCGAATACGAAGTGTTCACAGCCGGTCTACTGACAACACTCACAAGTTAAAACGTAAGCAAAAGCTTAAGTTCAGCAATAATAATAATAATACACTTGATTAAGCGCCTTCAGAGAACTCTTTTTAATAATAATAATAATTCACTTGATAAAGCGCCCTCAGAGAACTCAATCTCTCTCTAGGCGCTTTACATTTGCTGTAAAGTGAAATGCAATTGAATGGTAAGTAAAATCATGTTTGAAAAACAAACGAGATGAATAATATGGTTAGGGGTGACATGCCAAGGCGCTTTACATTTACACAGGAAACACGATATAATGGTGAGTGTTATCATGCTTGATAAAACCAGTCAATGTAATATATAAACTAAAAGTAAACTGTTTGCTGCAATCCTTATGCATTTGTCCGTCCCTAACGTCACACTTACATTGAAACCTTCGCGGTTTATTCATAATAGGTACATTCGGGTATAGCAACAATTATGTCAAAAAAGGGAAGGGAATAATTTCCTAATTTGCATGTGCAGTTGCAACACCCACTGTCATAAATGAAATTAAACATTCAAATGCTATAACTTCACTCGACTACGAACTTACCCATGGCATTCCAGCATCTTGCGCTCTCCCTTTGCTATCGCCCTGAGTGATGGCTGGATCTTTCAAGTTTTCCGCATGGACCAGCTGAGTTGGCTTATTGAAAAGGGCCACAGCGAGCGAGATCGACCGGAAGTCGTGCTTCGCCTGCCTATGGTAAGCGGGCGATGGACATGCATATATAGAATCTCTCCTCGATCGATTCTTTATGGGATGGGGCTTACTTTATAGTTATTATGAACTAGCACTCTTTAAGTCGGTGGACACTGAGGCCCAACTTTCAAAAGCAAGCTTAAATTTTTCCGTTATTTTTATCGGGTGCCAGTTTTAGCACATTATGTTAATGAAAGCGTTACTTTAGTCCACTCGCTGTAGCAGCCGCATATGCGGAAGTAGATGCCCTGTGACCATTGTTCCCCCTCGGTCCGACTGCTACCACTCAGTCACAAACCGAATAACTGTTTGATACACTGTTCGGCTCCGAAGCTAGTGTGCGCAGCGACTGTTCGGTACAGCTACAGATAAAGCACGAATCGTGTCGTCTGCATAAAAATGAAAGCCTGGATTGTGCTTGACGATTACATCGGCAAGTAAGAGTGTACAAAGTAACAACTGCGAAAATAATAGTAATGCACTTTATAAAGTGCCCTCAGAGAACTCAATCTCCTCAAGGCGCTTTACATTTGCTGCCAAGGGAGCGCGATTTAATGGTGAGTAATATCATGCTTGATAAACAGGAATAGCATGGTTAGGGGTGACATGCACAGGGTCAGAATGCAAGTGTGGTTAGTGGCAGCAAGAAGTGAACTTACATATGGATCTCTGGCGACCCGATACGTCTAACGATCACTGGATCAACGTTTTTTCAATGTCGTCAGCTCTCTGAATCCTCCCTTTAAGGTAAGACCCAAACCTTTGCTATACCGTTTTTCACCATTTATGACACACTATGAAAAGAGGCAAATTTGACTAACTTCTATTGACTGCTAACCAACCGGCTGTGTTTGCACTTCAAAATCTTCAAGGTGGAGCTCTTGCTTATTGACCTTAGCAAGTTATTAAAATACAGAGCGACCGAAGGTAGGTCCACAGTAGGATAGAGAGCATGCAATTTCATCTCAAACAACAATGATCACGCAACCTATAGGTTATATAGCAGCGCTCTAAATCGAGATACTTCGCACCCGATCCCAGTCAGGTGCAGCGGTGTAGTCAGGATATCCTGACTGGTGGTTGTCCTTTGAGTACGTAAAACCTTGACCTTCCTCGGCCAACTATCACAGTGGAAGGATCTGTAAGAGCTGCAGCCAGCCAAACCCCTAGCTACGCCCTAGCCCGGGTGTATTTCCTTACTGCATCTGAGTATATTAATTTTTCAGCTGGATGTCGCGCTGCAACTACTGCATCTACTTTTCTTTTGCTTATTTGGCTCTCAGGGAGGCATGGGAATCTGACCGTTTATCTAAGCAATCTGCATAAAAAATCTCTGGAACCACCCTTTTTGTATCCCTGCTGTCTTAATTATTACACAAACACAAGTGGTGATTAAACTCCGTTTTAGTCGTTATTACATGTTTTAATGACTGAATTTTCAAGCTCATAGAATCTTAGGCTGTACCTGTTACTAAAGAAAGGAAGAAAGATTTGCAGAACAGGAAATGAAGGACACATTTTTAAACCAGAGGAGATAGGCAAGAGTACATGACGCCGGTGCGTCACACCTATGAGTCGTTTTCCATGCAATGATTTATTACAGTGATGTAATAAATTGCTGCATTATTAGCTGTATAATCAAAATTTTTTTTGTATGTGTAACACTCGCACGGTTTATGCATGGTTTAGTTAATTGACCGTTAATATTTGGCCCTGCAAGACTTAAGCTAGCGGTGTTTCCGTGTTCAGCAGCTCCGTTAAGTTCTTCCGCTTTTCCTAATCTTGAATACATTTAATCCCTTATTTCATTTACTTCCGTCTATTGACCCTCTTTGAAAGGTTGGAAGAGAAAATGTGTAACAATATTCCGATGGATTCATGCGCGTGCTCTGGTTTCTGTGAGAGCAGAAATAAAGTAATAAGAGTTGCTGATTCAATAGGCTCGCTGTGGAGCCTCGCTATGGTTTGCACTCCATTTGCAGCTGGTAATAATAAATTGACTGCAGCAGAACTTCACTATCCGAGAGAGAGACAATGTGCGATCTTCTGGCTGCTGGGCCCAATAGAACTTGACTACGCGGTGTAAAGCCGTGTTTACACAGTCAGTCTTGCTCCTGTCTTCCTGTCCTGCCTCGGTCTTCCTTCATGTAGGATGCTTACATGGTCAGTATTCTTTTATATATCTTGCTTCCTTCCTGCTTCTGTTTTATTTGAGTCTTCAGATGTCATAATAATAATAATAACACATTTGATTTATAGCGTCTGCAGAGAACCTAATCACTTTCTAGGGACTTTCCTTTTTCCGAAAAGAAAGCACGATCGAGCGGTTACTGGTAGCATGCTCAGTGACAACAAGCGTAGCATGCTTAGGGGGAATATGCACCGGGTTAGCGTGCAGATGTATATGTCATCAAGACTGGGGTGAGACGGCCGAAGACTTAGCGAAGACTTAACGGAGACTCGGCAACCTAACGCGGTTCTACTTCTCGACCAAGACAAACGCGAGACTGAAAAAAACGACCAATCATATGCGCCGTCAAGGGTACGTCTTCTTCATCGCTTTGAAAAGTATGGCGGACGGAGAAATCGACGAAGTATTTCACATGAGTCCTTGTTCATGGAACACTAGAGCTCGTCATATAAGCATCAGGTAGAGAGGCGGCGTGCCATAAATACCGTCGTAGAAGGCTAAAACTCGCCACAAGGTGCATCTCGGGGGAGCCCATTTCCTACTTTCTTAACAAAAGGAGTTTCCGCTATCACTCTGCGAGCGGAGTGAGTACGGGGCGAAACTCCATGCGCCAGGTCTTCGCGGCGAGTCTTGCTACCCACCTATTTCTGTCCTAAATCGTTCCTCCTTTTTGTAGTAAGCTAATGCGGTCAGTCTTCCTTTAAAGCCGCGTTTACACGGTGAGTCTTGCAGTAGGTAGGAAGCAGGTAAAAAAAAAGTTGTAGTAAACTAATGCGGTCAGTCTTCCTTTACAGCCGCGTTTACACGGTGAATCTTGCAGTAGGTAGGAAGCGGGTAAAAGAAAGTTAGCTGATTTAACAGCCTCATCTGTACAGCGGCAGAAGAGTCTTTACGGCTATCTCCACCACTGGCACTTGGCAGTAAAGGTTTGCCCAGTGCAGGACTCGAACCGTCGACCATCGGGTCGTGAAGTGCGAGCACTTCCTTACCTCCTGGGCGAAGACCCGGAGGTAAGGAAGCTAGACTCGCCGCTTAAACCAGACTTTAACCGACTCGGCTCGAAGTAGGACCGAAGCATGACCGCCGCACGTGTAAACACGGCTTAACCTTCGTGTAGCCGCTGGCCGACGCAATCCCATCGACGCTGGCAAACAAACAGATATTTTGAAAGCAGCTAAACCGATTGCTGGACTGTTATCTGCTGCGCCGCCATACAGCCCTGCTGTCAGTTGTGACTCGCTGTAAGACACGGAAGCCACGCCTCGTCCATCTCGGAAGTAGTCGCCAGCAATGCAGCCAGCGTAGCAGCAACGTAGCAGCAACGTACTCGAGCTGAGGATAAAATAATTAATTCCATCCCAATAGCGCTCCGGGGCATTACTCGTTTTCGAAGACCGTGACATCCACAAAAATTCTCGACGCAAATTTGTGTCAGGCGGCGGATGTAACCTTAACGAGTAAGCGCGTATTCGGGTTTATCACGACTAGTTGTACTCTCGTATCAAGCATAAAACTAACTGCTTAGAAGTAAATTTTCGCATCCAGAAACATGAACTCGCACCGCAGCAACTCGCGTCAGTAACTGGCGAGCGCCAAGCACGACGCGCAAGGGTTCCGCCATGGTCCAGTCTCAAGGGTATCAGCACTGGTATCTCCCATATAAAAACCAAAATCTAAGCAGGTTGTTGTTATTTTATATAATTAATAAATAATTGAATAAAAAATTATCTTCGTTTCAGTGAAAAATGTACGCAGAGTTCACGCCATCGTCTGACATGCAGCGCCACTCCCGTTTCCGGTTCCTGCAGGGCTCTAAGATCATGTCTTTGCCGAAGTTGGAAGCCTCTGGCGGTGGCGGGCAAGCCATTCACGCGGTATGCTTTTTGAAATCGAGATTTATAAGGATGTAATTCATATCTCTCATTAGTATGAGATTGCGGAGCTCGGTGCAGTTTTGTATGACATGCGCTCAGCACCGGATTCGTCCGGTGACGGTCGGCGTCGGCGTTGCCGTGGGGGGTACATGAGACGAATTTTAATCGCTCCTTCGAGATAATTCTCTGGTCATGATGTACTATGATTTGAATTATTATTATTCAGCATACATGTGATTGGAGCAGACCACTCACACGGCTAGTATGTGCTACGTAAAGGCCTCCCAGTCTTTCAGGTTACTAGTGCTTCCTAGCTAACTTGGCAGCTCCACCGTGCGTTACCAGGATTGTTCGTGCTTTGCATCTGAAATTTACTGTTAAATACGGTACCGTTTTTCTCTAGCATCTTTTATTGTGCCTGGCTGCGGTATTTGGTGCACAAAGCATTTTCTATCAGCTCTGCTCAGGCTGTATTAGGTTAGGCTGATAATATATATATATATATATATATATATATATATATATATATAATTATGCTTGTATTCGTGAGCCACAAGCGTCGTATCATCCTTTGCCGGCGCGCTCCCTGCAAAAAGTTTGGCCAAAAGTGCTTCTATTTTTTCGTATTTTTCTGTAATTGTAAGTGCCGCTGACGCGATTGTAGACGAACACGGACGAGCTCCGCGACAAGTGCGCAGAGAATTGCGCAGCCGCCGCAGCCGAGCTTAAGGCGTGCAACGAGCGCGTGTCTGGGCGCTCCAGCACCGCAGAGACGTGCACTCAGGAGATTTTTGATTTCCTACACTGCCGCGATACTTGTGTAAGTTTTGGGCGTTAGCTGAGCGGTCGCTATTTCAATCGGTTTCTCACATAGATATGAGCGAGATAGATTACTCGTGCTCCTTCAATTGACTTGTGTACTGAGTAGTTCTAGCTAAGCCTCGATGCATCGGCAGTCTTAAAGAGCAGGTGTAGTTAGCAGTCGCCAATTGCTCAGGGCACCTTGATGTGCCTTGCCGCTACCTAATGATCTTGCCGAAATATTTCTGACTGTTCAATTAATTGGATGGTGATATTGTTTGTCTTGCGTGTACTGGTAAGCTTTATATTTTTTGTCCTGCGTGTAGTGGCAAGCTTTGAATGTGCATACCATCCAAGAATAAGAGATCTTAATGTATGCATACATTGTGTGTCGGTGTCTGTGTGTCAGTACCTGTGTAGCTGCACCACAATACGAGGTGGCCTGCTCAAACCCTGCATCTGCACCACATTCTGACTAGGTGATGCCAAATATTGGGATGCAAACTAGGCCTGAAATTCCAGCCAGGTGTGTGTTATATTTGTTGGATTTCATAGCTCTAGAAAAATAATGTGTGTTCGTCATTGGCTATCGTCTGACCCCCAAGTTATTGCTTAATTCCGTTTGGACTAATACAAACGGTGCATAATCTCTTAAAAATCTATTGATCTGAACCTCTGTGATCCTCCTTCTCCTGGCATACCTCACTACGAACTGAAGTGTGCGTCCGGTTTCTTAGCCCGTTTTTGTGGTACGACTCGCATTTGCTCTGAAATTAAGTACAAAACTACTTTTAACTGTTGAATACTTTCATTAACCGTGTGCTCTCATCACTTTTGGAGTTAGTTTCTTCATTCATCAAAAGCTAAGCAAGTGTTGCCATTCAAGGCATGTGTCTGTGTGTGCTGCATGCTTGCAAGCAAGTGGGCATGCACTGACCCCCCTCCTGTTTCCGTTGTTAAAGCGATATAATGACATCTACATTAAATGTTGGCTGAGCAAGCTTATCGGTGGCTCTCGCAGAATGTCGACTGCTAATCGCACTCTGCTTGGATCGGCCATCACTGAGTTGCAAATGTTACAAGCACGGCCTTGTGCAGTTGGATTCCTTTGCTTAGCACCAGGATATGAAGAAGCCAGGCTCAGAACTGTCGTGCAATCGCTTGCATTTGACTTGAGTCGTTCGCCGTCTTTCGACCCAGCCGGTGCCATCGAAAGAAGTCTAACTTTTTGTGGGCTAGCCTATATATTCGCATGTCTATAAAAAAAAACTAAAAACACTACCTCGAAAAGCGCCCAAAATGCTTTAAGGACCGTCTTGGCCCATTTGTGTAACAACCCTAGGGTAGACGGTCAAAACCTTCATCGTAAGTCAAAACCTTCATGAGAAAACCCTCTCCTGAAAGCTCTTGGAAAGAGGAAAAGCCCACCCACGACCTCAGCCTGACCTTGGTCGGGACGAGTACCTTAACCGCTGGACCAAACCAGCTCGGCCTAAGATGCTGCTGCTAGCATGCCTTTCACCTGATACTGCTGTGTGAGGTACCTCGGTGCCTTGGTGTGTGACTGCCGACCTACACTGTCTGTGCACAGCTGCAGCAGTAAGCAATCGGGCCGATATGGCTGCCGTGCACCTCGGTCCGTGAGCATGAGGCGATGAGTCAAGCTTGCTTATCAAAAGCAGCCGATAGCAAGCAAGTCCAGTTACAATCCCTTGATGTGATATACATCATTCATTAGTATAGCTCACTAAGAGAACTACAATCCCTTGATGTGATATACATCATTCATTAGTATAGCTCACTAAGAGAATTGAACCTCTAACCAGGTGCTTCCCATATGCCAAAAGGCTCGAGCCAATCACCTCAGTCGTTAAAGGCAAGCACCTTAAGCTCGGTCATCATAGGTGAGCACCTTAACCCCTGAGGTTAAACCAGGGTGGCGAATGGCTCGATTTGTGTGCAAGTTATAAACGAGCTTGCAAGCCATGCAGTCCTTCTGGGGTGTGTATAAACTGCAGCTATTAATGTGCTAAGAAACTAGAAATTGTATGATGATTCGCAAACTACTTGGCTGTCACCTTCTGCACTGAACTTTCCCTTGAAACAACAATTGAATCAGTGAATTTTATGTTTCATTGCAACCCTTGGATTCAATTATGCATTAGGATCCACACCTGCTTGGTATGTAACCATAATAGAATATGTGTGTGGGAGATCTTGTAGCACTGCGTTGCACTAGCTGCCTAAAGATTGTCTTTGTACTTCATTGAATGTTGTTGCATTGTCAGGCTGTGGCTATGTCTCAGTATCCCGGTCCCAGAGTTGATTTATTTTTTAAAACATTTGTATTTCCAGATGGCAAAGACATTGTTCAACCACTTGAAGTGACTCTCCATTTTGCACTGAAGAGAATTTGCTAAGAATGCTTGCACGTGAATGGATGTGCTTTAAGATAGTGTCCTTAATAAAACACACATGAGTGGTATGGTAGTCGATGTCAACGATTTTGCAGTTCCTGCGATGCTGCTGTTCGCTGTACACGAGGCAAGACCGCCTCACTTCAAACCTAGCATCCACTATCGAATGAGATCGGCATACTTAGGAGTCGCAGCAAGAGTTTCTGTAAGCAGCCGGAAGCACCGTCTCGACAGTCATCTCCTGTGATAGCATTGTTTATGCTGTGCCTGGTTAAATGGTCAAAGGATGTATTGCTTCATGATAGGAAGTGACCATTTGTTTTGCTGAAAAATGGTGAACCTGAACATACATTAGCAGGCAAGCTGTTGCTTATTCTTGTTATATGATATACTATAGTTAGGTTTTTGATGATTGCTTTTGTTATGCATGTGAACCTCTTAACCTTTAGGCTATCTCTGAACACTTATGTTATATAAATAGACATGCAGCCGCATCCGTGTCATGCATTACATTAAATAATGCGATAAATGTATGTCTAACTGGAGTATGCATATGCACGTGGTTAGAGCAACCTGATGCAGGGTGAATTAGCCCGTATTAGTTGTAGGGTTAAGCTAGCTAGATATGGATTAGACAGTAAGTTTAGTATGCAGCACTGGGCTCATTAAATGCTGTACTGACACTATGGCCACAAATCAGACTGAAAATGTAAGCAAATCGTGCTAGAGATATTAGTACCAGTTGGGTGTTTATTGTATTCGCTTAAGCCAACTAAGTTCACTTAAGCCTACGATAGTTGCAAGGCTTGGCTCAAGTCCTATTTGTTTGCCACCCAGAAAAGGTACATCATCAATCCGAATCGAAGGGCGCTGGGGTAGGTCTCTAGTTTTTCTACTTAGTCCACGAATCTACTACCGTGTGTAGTTGTGCAGGTTGAAAACAGCTCTCTGGATGCCTGTTGTGAACATCGAGCTCAGCACCTCGGCTTACTAACTGAATATGGAGAGGAGGGTTGGTATCCCCGAGGTGCTGAGAGGATGGTAAGATACGATGCAGGTGGGGATAACAAAATTTCTCACTGGCAATCCCTGACCGTTCTTGGAGGGGCAACCCCAGCAAGAAATCTTTTCTTGCTGAGTCTTGTCTTCAGAAGTATGGCTACTTCAAGATATCAGGACGATCTACTCGTCTGTAAAACAAAAAATGATGTCACCGGGTGTAGTGGCTGGCACGTTTCATGGCTTGGCACCTAGCTATCGGCCGTCGAGACCCTTAGCTATACGAGAAAGACCCAGCGGTACTGCCAACAGACCAGGCATTCGCCGAAGGAATATCCGGCGTGTTCAGCTGCTTTCGGCAAGTCGCAGCAACGGGAGTAAGCTATTGAGCGATTTTTAGACTAAGTTCAAAGTGACTATGTATAGCAGTTGAACAGGCAGCCGTGACAAAGAGCCGTTGCTAGCGAGCCTTCTGGAAAGGAACTTTCGGCGCTTGATTCCGTGCACTGCCCCAAGTACGTGCTACTATTAGAGAGCCTCGCTTTACGCCATTTCCTAACTGACTTTGACGTCGATTTTGGTGGGGAGTAAGTAGAGTTCTGAGAGAAGCGGATAATGTGGCAACTGCGACATTCACAGCAGACAAACCTGACCAATCGAGATCCGCACCACATGAAAGCTTCTTACTACACCTGCAGGAAAACTGCAATGACTGTGTTACGGATATCTAAATGCGATGTCACAAATGCTTGGTCCAACTTGACCCTGTACCCAAGTCTAAGCTTGTCCCAAGTTTGCGATGCTACCTGACTGAAAGTAGGCTTACTGGACTGTTACGTGGACACGGTTGTCACGTAAATTATCAGTCGGTGTAAACAAAACTGCGAAGTCTATTTAGCTGAGACAAATCTGCTTGACTATTGCATGCTCGCCGAAGCTGACGTGTTCGCTAAAGGAAACTCCAGCGTAATGCGCATACAGACGGAGATGAAAACATGAACAATAAAAATACAGTGAATACGTGTCAAATGTGTTTCAGCGCTCTTCTCCAACTGTATGCAGCAGGTCCCTTGGACGCCTGCAGCCAATGACGCGAAAGCTGAGTGCATTGAAGATGAGGTTATACATGTGGAATCAATTTCAAAAATACTCTATTTCGAGTGAAGAGAGCGGGAGAGATAGATTGAGTTTTGTTAGGGTGCTATACCAATTTTATTGTTAATGTTATTATGTTTACGTCAACCTTGACCTTTATTAAAGCTCTTTTCTGGCCAAGTTTTTAAATCATTACGAAAATTCCTGGCTACGTCCCTTGCTTGTAAGCCATACCGATGGAAGCTGGGGCATATGTCCTGTGCGCTGGATCAGCTTGGCTGAATCAGGGGGCGCCACAATGGATGCCTAGTTGTGGGTGGGGCACCATCTGTGCCGTTCGCCCCCGAGTGCACAATATCCTATGAGCGCCTCTGCGAGCATCTCCATACACAACTCTGTAGCCTTCGCCGATTGCTGCAGTGAAGGTTCAAATGAGAACTAAATCTGCTCTACCGTAAGATCCATTGGCAGCAGTAGTGTGCACGTAAGCTACAGACGATAGTACGTGGGCAAATGAAACTTTTGGTTGGATGCAGAACTGCCTACCTCTAGGCTTAGTCATAGCGCAAGAAACAAGTGGCTCCGTCAGCGTAAGTTGAACCTACGACCTCCGGAGGCATCACTCATACGAATTCATCCAATGTGGCTGGTAAACTTATCAAGTGGGAGAAGGATCGCTCCGGACTCTTCAACAACCGAGTGTTGACTTTGCTCCGAGGTAATTCAAAGAGATTCGAGAGTCTTGTCGTTGGGTCGTCGCGCCGAGGATGCCTGCTCTGAGCTTGTATGCGCACAGAGTGAGAGAGAGAGAGAGAGAGAGACCGGCAGGGTGCACTCACTGTTGAAAGCCAGCATGGAGTGGATTGAGGCGGCTTGTAGGCCGGTAGTAGCTCAGCTGACGTTGACTAGGGCACCGCTGCCAAGCTTTCTGTCGAATTACATAATAATGCACTTGATAAAGCGCCCTCAGAGAACTCAATCTCTCTCTAGGCGCTTCACATTTGCTGCAAAGGGAAGCTCGATTGAATGGTGTCTAATATCATGCTTGATAAACATGAATAACACGGTTAGGGGTGACATGCACAGGGTCAGTATGCAAATGTGGTTAGTGACAGCATGCACAGTGTCAGCACGCATAAGCACATGAAGGACGAATCACAGGGACCCACTAAATACTGACCTAAATAGGTGTGTTTTTCGCATCTCTCATGGAGCGAGAAATCGCATCTCATGGAGCGAGCTGCAAGCTTCGGCAAGCTCCAATTGCCGCAGGCTTCCCCTTCTTCTTAAATCTTTGGGGATCTTTCCGCCGGGTACGGAGGTGGCAACTCTATGAGCCCACTCGCGAAGTTCAAATTGGGGAATGTTTTCGTCGCTAGCTCGCTATTGTGGCGATTAGGAGAGGTCAACGAGCCCCTTCGGACGGCGGGAATTGACCGCGCCGCCGAAAGCGTCTGAACAACTCGCTTTTTAACTCTTGTCGCAGCGTTTACTATTAGCGACAGGGTGCTGGAATCAGAGAGGGTAATGCTCAAAAGTTCCTAAGAGCGTTCCGGCAAGTTTTGCTCTCGCTCCCGCTTTCCCGCGCTTCCCGCACGTCGCGTTCCGATCGCTCCGCAGCGCACGGATGAACCGAGACAGAGCAGTCGTTGCCATCTCAGCAGGCACCGGGCTGCATCAGCGCCGGCTGAGCGCTATCGTTCCCTGCGAACATCCAGCCGCCGACGCCCACCGGAGCGCACACCGGCGGCATGAGAGTTATCGATCCGATGGCAGCAATGGCTGCTCAGTTTTGAGTTCAGGAAGCTAAGGCGAGCGACGCCCCTCGGCTGCAGAAATGGCCACCTCTGCTCCCCCTCTCTCCTCTCTGTCTCTCTCTCCCTCTCTCTCCGCTCTGTCTCTCTCTCTCTCTCCGCTCTGTCTCTCTCTCTCTCCGCTCTGTCTCTCTCTCTCTCTCCGCTCTGTCTCTCTCTCTCTCCGCTCTGTCTCTCTCTCTCTCCGCTCTGTTTCTCTCTCTCCGCTCTGTCTCTCTCTCTCTCCCTCTCTCTCTCCGCTCTGTCTGTCTGTCTCTCTCTCTCCCTCTCTCTCTCTCCGCTCTGTCTCTCTCTCTCCCTCTCTATCTCCGCTCTGTCTCTCTCTCTTTCGCGAGCGCTCGCGCACGAGAGCTCTCGAGCTGCCTACACGCATCATCGGATCATTCGATCCTCGGCGAGCGACACGGCGGCTAACGCGCTTCGCACCGCGGCGGCGGCCGAGTGCCGCCAGTCGCCACCGGCCGAGTTTGAGCGCCGCCTGCTTCGGCAGCGGCCGCCGTCGCCATCTGCGCGGACGCCGGGCGACGCAGCACGTCCGACAGGAGCTGTATGTAGCGGATGGCCCTGCGCAGAATGTCGTGCTTGCTAAGCTTCCTGTCCGGCGGATGAATCGGTATGACCCTGCGGAGCTCGGCAAACGCCGCGTTCTCCGTGTCGTGGCGAGACCTCTCGCGCTGGGTTTGCCTCCGCCGCTTGCCGCCGCCAAAGAGGAAGCCGCCGAGCTGTGCACGTGCCCTAAAGTTCGGCTCCACGCACACGAAGCGACGCGAGTTGTCGGCGCCCGACACCTCGACGAACATGGAGCCGGCGAGAGACGGCGTCGAAGTGGAGGCCGCCGACGGGGACGACGAAGACGGCGACGCGTCCGCGACCTCGACCGACGGGCTGCTCGCCGACGACGAGCTTTCGCCGTCCGTCTCGTCGAGCTCGCCGAAGGAGCTCGAGCTGGCGGCGTCGTCGTCGTCGACTTGGCCGGAGGCTGACGAGTTCGCCGCCGAGGCACCGGTCCCGAGCGATCGGAAAGCCATCCGTCGGCTGCTGCGCTCGCCTCGCCACCCCGATCGACGATCTCGCTGCCGCGTGCGTGCGCGTCTCGCTGTCCTTCGTGCGAGCGCTCCGTCCGATTGCGAACGGCGACTGAGCGTCGAGCGGCGACGGCGGCCGTGTCTTGGCTCGTCGTCGTCGCTGCTCGCTCGCGATTCGCTCGTAATTGGCACGCTGACGCTCTGTGTCGCGGTCCTTATCTCGTAAGCAGCGCACAGGCGCTTCCCGCTGTCAATTATGCGAATTCTTTCTGCCGATCCGAGCTCCGCGACGAAGATCGGCGACGGAATAATAAACAAAAAGATCGCTGCTCGATTGAGATAAGTCTTACGAGACCCGCACAGGCCCCTCGAGCGCGACTCAAGCCGAAGCGAAAGTGCAAAGCGCTTCAGATTTTTCCTCTCTTTTGAGCTAGAGAGGCTCTTGCGTCGAAAGTCATACCCCCGCCCCGAAACATCGCGACGAATTGTACCGCCGGCAGCGAAGCCGACGGCAGTTGCACTGCTGCAGACTAGTGGAGAAACAACAAAAAAATAAGTGCGTTGCGATGGCGCGAGCGAGCCGACTTTTGTTAGCGAAGGGTAATTTACTAAACGCTAACTAGACTGCTCGCCCGATAGCGGCGAGCAGTTCGCAGGGTAGCTTACTATACACGCTAATAAGACTGCTCGATCGACGGCTCGATAGCGGCGAGCAGTCTGGGCGAGCAGTTCGCGGAGAAAATCGCTGCGAACTTGTTTCATAACTGAAGTACAGGAGAAGGTCCAATCATATTGGCTTTTTTTTATAAGACAAAAGGGAATTACAGTAGTCCAGTCAAGACAGACTTGAAGAGCAGATCGAATGATCGGCGCTAGCTGTGAAGGCAATTCCTCTGAACGAAACTGATCACCGTCAAGCAGAAATCAAGACGACGCCTTAAACCAACGAGCGCTAGCTAGATGGCGGTCGCACTACAGCACCGCCGGCCAAATGAGCCAAGTCTCCTACCTAGTCCAGCCGTAGGCTTACGGCATCTCGTAGGCGCGTGAGTAATGCCTGCTTTTTTGGCTGAAAAGGGATTTCTTTCAATCTGCATTGTGGACAGCAGCGCATTTCCATGGCTCTCAAATGTGACGCTATAATGCAGCGACTAGCAGGTCGCCACTTTCTTTGTGCATTCTCCCTGCGTCACTTACAAACGGACTCAAGTCGACAGAGACCTAAAAAGCTGGTAAAACTTAAAAGACTACACACACTTCCAAGCAGGCTGTAGTCCACCGGCCCATTAGTGACGTTTAGTTTCCAGATAACCCCGAGTTTTTTATAATTGCAGCCTCAGGCGCGTTGCAAAACTTTAGGCCGGCTTAGGCAGGGAGACCACATCCTAGTTATTTCGCACATTTTGTGAAATCTGGTCTCGATTTATATTACTACTCGTTGTCTTCCGGCAGGTACAGTAGTAATAAATAATAACAATAATCTACTTGCATAGCACTCAAGAGAAATTCACACCGTTCTAGGCATATGCTGTCAACGGTCAACCACGATCGTATGATTTGGCTGGAGCCAAAGAAAGGAGCGAGTGACAGAAGCGTGGAAGTAAATTCGCTGCTTTGCTGGGAGCCAGTGCAGATCGTCGAGAAGTGGTGTAATGTGGCAACTTCGACGCTCACTAGGGGCAAGCCTGGCTGAGGCACTTAGTGGGCGCTTAGTAAGTCGGCAACCAGGCTTTGCAGACGTAAGCGTTGCAGCTGCAACGTCACTTCTCACCGACCTGCACTGGCTCCCCATCACTCAGCTCATCGACTTTTAAGGTTCTTGTCAGTCATTTTTAGGTCCAAGAACTCGCTTGTTCCAGCCTTACGGTGCAGATTACAAAATTAAAAATAATTCATTTCTATAGCGCCACAAGAGAACCCCATCTCTATTCAGGCACTTCACATATGCCACGGGGCTCGAGCCGATGACCCCGGCCATTAAATACATTTACTCTGACTTTGGACGGCCAAGCACGTTCACCACTGAACCAAACTAGCTCAGACTAGGTATCCTCCCACACCAACCTTTCCAACTCTAGAATAAGCAAAAAAAACGCACCCACTCTTCACGGCGTTTGCCAGTGTCCTGACACTGTGCATGCTATCAATAGCTATATTGACATGCTTTCTTTACACTATATGTGCAGTGCCTGAAAATAGATTTAGTTCTTCAAAGGTGCTATACGAATGTATCGTTACTATTACTATTATTATTATTACCATTGATAGTATCAATAGTATCTATATCAATAGAGTATCAATTTATTGATATTGATATTACTATTGATAGCCTTCGGTGCGAATGGCAGCATGAAAACTATTCTTGACTGTTGCACTTATGGCTCTGGCTGCCGGCCTCCGACTGAGCACCTCAGAATTAGTGGACCGACTCTCACCGAAAACTTCACTGCGACAGTCGTTTAGTATAACAATCGCATGGACTTGAGGAGTAATAGGCCGATAAATTGCTACAGTCATACCACCGTTGCAATGCTCTCTTAGCTGCCATTTGTCCCAGGCATGCCCAGGCGCAGGACAAATGACATTTGTGTTGCTCAGTAGCGTGAACTCGCGTCCACCTCTTGCCAACCACCAGTTAGAGCGGCCGACTAGCTGAACAGATGTCGTTCTGCAAAGCAACTGCATCACCTCGCTGAGGGAGGCAAAGCCGTCAACGGCTCCAAATATCGATCGAGCAGGAGAAGCCCGTCCGGACTCGGCTGCGCTTCACTGAGGAGGAAGGCACAGACAATAACAGCTGCTGCCGCTTAGCTTAAGAAGTAAAAACGCTGGCTCCACACTCGGCCTCCACATTGCCCGGGGCCGCCGGCTGCCAGCTCTGCTGCCACTGCCACCAGCGGTTCACCAACAATGGGCTGCTGCCTTCTCAACACTGAAACACTAGAAAGGGCAGCTAATGAGTAGGAAGACTAATCACAGCCAGTGCACACTAGCGAGCCAGTGAATACGTTTGTTGCTACCTAGCTAATAAGCGAAGATAAACAAACGAACGGGAGTACTGGATTTGCCGGGGGCAGCGGTGGCGCCCGCCAGCTTGCCGAGGTAAGCAGAGGCTAGCAAGGCCAGCAGGTGAGACGCCGGCCGACGATAACGCGAGTACGCAGCAAGGCCCCCTGCCCCTTAGCACACGACCAAATAGCATGAGCTCCTGCCAGAGAGGGCAGTCTAGCCATGCTCCAGCGTGAGTGCGGCTGTATGCATGTGCAGCTGTATGCCAATGACGAAGAGCTACACTGGAAACTGGCTAGCTTCGAGACGACGGCCAATCAAATTAACCCGGCTTTCCTACACAATAGTGACTCGCAGGAGGACGACAGCTGCTGAGTGCTGTTCATTTGCAACTGGCCACGATAATTGGTAAGCAGCAGCAGCAGCAGCAGCAGACGCCTGCGTTATAAGCGCACGGTCTTGCTACACCACGTTCACAGCTGGGGCGCTCTGCGCTACAGCCACTGCAGCGGTCGAGCAGCCACACAAGACCTGCACAGAGCACGAGCCAGCTAGCTCGGATGTTACAAATTCGGAAATTTGAGTTGCTAGGCGAGTTTGTAGCTCAACAGTCAAGCTTGCAGATGCCCCATCAAGCATTTGGTCAGTCCACTGCTGCTGCCACCGCTCCAGTGGGTGGCTCCATTAAAAGGCATCAGTGCTTCAGTGACTTGGCTTTCTGCCTCTTGCTCTTGCCGGGCCTTGCATTACGCTTTTGCTACAAAACACGGCCCAAAAACTCAATTTGCAAAGCAAACACGGAGACTAACAAATGCCCCCACGAAGCTGCATTTCAGCAAGCTGTTGCCACAAGCAGCAATGAGAAAGGGATACTTCATAACTTGCTAAGTGGCAAAAAGTAAAAGATGCAGTGAGTCTTCTAGTTCGCCTTGTACCCAACGTATCACTCACAAATACACACACAGTCACCCACAGGCACACACCCACGCACGCACACACCTCTCAACCCTTGGTGCATAATTATTAAAGCTACCCTTGAACTGACAAATTCCAACAAAACATGGGATCGACAAGTCATCCGGGAACGAACAACGATTAAGAAAAATGCCTGGACCACGAGCTCGGAAAGCGCAAAATGGACCAAACTTGCATGTGTGACAACATGCCTGAAGTTTCGCGGGCAGACTTCATAGCAGCCAGGACTGGACGGCTGTGCAAAATAGTGTAATGGTTGCTCCTATCATTACAAGGAGTGCGAGTTTAGAATCCACGTTGGGTGACTATACGGAGCACCATTCCACAACGCACGACTAATCCTGATTCGTCTATCGGTGTGTGTGCGGGCGCGTGCGCGCGCACCAAGTTCGTGTGCTACTGCCTGCACGACTAATTACCAATCGGTGCCAGGGTCTGGAGACCTCGAGGTGTGCATTCCGATATGCATTCCGACTGCTGAGTATCACAGAGGAAATTGAATGAACGGCAGAAGCAATAACGTGTAAAATTGAACAGTAATGCAGACAAAATTATAACAGGACTGTGATAGCAATCAACTTACCTTCCTGATTTTGTTAACCTTATTTGGTGCAAAAGTGTACTTGACAGGATTGAAGTCGGCGGTGTCTGATGCACTTGACTTAGTGTTCCTTTTTGAGCGCTTCTTCTGACCGCCGAATCCAAATTTCTTGTTTTTCCAATCTCTCTTCTTATTTCCAGTCCTGTTAATTGTAAGGATGATAGAGAGAAGTGGAAGTCATCATAAACAACCAAAGAGACCCGTATGATACCAAAAATCAAAGTCACGAGATGTCTAACCCTGGTTTCTTTGAACCGCCAGGTCTTGGCCCCGACTCTTTGCCATCGTTTAGGAAGTCGAGATGTTCCTGCTGACCTGAAGTCACATACACTTTGTGTGAACAACGCCAGATCAAAAGGGCAATCATGCAATATCACGTTTAATAGGCCGAGAAGCATCAACCAACCTTTTCTAAACTTCTTAACGGAGTCCAGCATCTCCTTCTTTTCCTTTTGTCTCTTGAGAAGAACGTCCTGCTGGACCTGGAGGCCACAGAAACGTGCTACACTCAAGCAGCTCGATGCAAGCGCATGTAACACGTGCATGTCTTTCGCTTAAGTTAGGGGCTTTACAGTGGCTAGACCTCGGCCTTATCCATCGACCAGTCAATTGGCCAGGGCACCTGAAGGGGTGTGACGCTGGCTCAAGAGGGTTGCAGCCAGGCAGCCTTCGCGTGCTGCTGTACAGTCAGTCGGATTTATAATAAAGCACTAAACGACCCAACGGGATATGGTATTGCTAAAAAGTAAGACAGTTTATCAATCATACCATCATCATCGGGTGCTGGAAAGGAGCTAAGAAATCAAGAGGTAAAAATTCCTGCCAACCAGATCGACACGCCCATTTCGACCGGCATAAATTTCCTTCAAGACTTGACACGAGGCGTGGCGATTGCCCGCTAGATCATTCCAGGGCAGAACATAAAGAATGAGCAGGATAGCAACGGCACGAGTTCTTGCTTGAATGTGACAGGGCCAGGGCAGACAGTGAAGAAAGTTATTAGATACGAGCGAGGCCACACTTTGTAACCTCCGCGATGGGGTACACACAGTAGCAAAAAAAAAACTTGCAGGACAGCCACAGCTGCTGAGGCTACTATTCTGTTCTAGTGGCAATAGGATTTTCTATGGCACGAGGCACACTAAAGTTGTGCACTGCATTCGAAAATGTTTTAGTGATAGCACACAAACAAACACATAGGCTGTCGGTATGTATGCATTTGGTATGACCCACAACGATTCTTTAGGACATCCCTTATCAGCCCAGACATAAAGGCCCCAAGCTTTTACATTCTTTTTATTCTTCTGAGCAATTCACAGAAACCAAATCCCACTGCAAAGGTTAGGCTACTGATGCAGGCCTGCTTCAACTGCCTCTCAATACCGTCCGATTAACGTTCAATGGGTTTCAGATCGGGCGGCTGGCTAAGCGACTTCATCAGTACCACACAATATTCTTCAAAAATATGCTCTACTGGCTTGGCAGTATGCTTAAGGTCGTTATCTTGCTGCAAACTACAATGATACCCCAAGCAGAGTTTTGGCGCCTTGCAATACAACTGGCTTGACCAAATGGAAGTACAAGAGTTGGTCCCTGATACCTTTGTTCGATCAGATGCAGAACTCTGATACCTATCGAGACAAAGCAGCCCCAAAATCAGCACCCATCTTCCTTCGAATTGTGCAGATAGCTAAATATACACACACGCACACACACACACACACACACACACACACACACACACACACACACACACACACACACACACACACACACACACACACACACACACACACACACACATAGGTAGGTACACCCAATCTTTATTTCGGCTAACCAATCAAGTAATTTTTCTGCTACAAAATAACGCGATGAATTTACACTCACCTATCCACAAAACAGAATTCTAGTCGCCTTCTGTTCAGCGGGCATGGTAGCAAGCTCACTGTAAAACTGTGCTTCACGATGGCTCTGGTGAGCAGAGGCTAATGTTTTTTCAACCTGCCAGAAGATCCAGCTCTTAGCAAGCCTCCTACCTATCGCATCTTTTAACAGTATCATCCCTGTGGAATCCTTGCATGACCGTGCAAGGTCTCAAAGAGTGGCAGTGCTATTCTAATGTGCTATCATCTTAATGCGCTCAGGAGCCTCTGGAGTCGATGTTTGGCAGCCGACAGGATCCAGCTGCTGCGCAATCGAATCAATATTTGTTGACAGCTAGTAGAGCTCACATTAAATTCGCTAATCCTAAGCCGTCGTCCAATCTCATGACTACTACGGCCTTGTTGACGCAGTGGCGTCAGCATCCCCTTAGCAAAGTCACAGCAGTGTTTCTCGACCAGATAATTGGTAGGTACATGTGGTCAACCCAAAAGTATAGGTTTGGGGTAGACATAAGTATTATCCTTGTGCGACATAGCTGTGTGTAGAAACTTGGGAGCAGATTGACACTATAAATAGTAGGGAGCATAGAACAATTTCACTGTTTTTAAAAGTGGCAAATCTACCAGCTAACATGATGGACTTGACAGATGCTTCAGGGCTTGGGCTTGCGCTCGTGCCAGCATAAATACTAAGAATTGAGATGTGCACGAGTTTTTTTTGCACCTGAGTGTACAAGCTACACGGCTCTTTCCATTTTTTTTAAATTGCATGCTTACAATAGGGGCTCATTTGTGACCTCCGACCGAGTACACTTTCACGACTTCATACGACCTATCAGCTAGACTTCATAAGACCTAGTAGGAAGGAGAAAGCTGCCTAAAACCAGCTAGGTGTTAGCATACGCCAAGTGTACTGCCAAGCAATAGCTCCGAACAAACGAAGCCTGACGAAAGAGAATTATGAACTACACAACGAGGCACTACCTAACCTACTACATTGTCAGACGACAGCGATCTGGCTAGAATTAGAACTGCTATAGCAAACATGGAAAATAAAGCAGGCGCCAATAATGCCAAGATCAAAGAGGCGGCAGACGTCCTTTGGGATGTCCTGCAACTAGACCTTAAGTGTCAGCCGAAACACAAGTTAAATCCTCTGGGGGGGGCCGGGATTGGGAACCCCTCCAACCCTAGGGCAAAAAGAAGGAAATCGGATAGAGAATCATCCAGCGGGCACCCATTATTACCCATGCACTTGAGTCGATTACTACCAGTGAACGTTCAGTCACGTTCCAAGAGTTGTTCAATAAAATGATCAGGCAAACACCACACCCAGCCTATACATAAGGCACGTTCACCAGCCATGCCGTTTCCTTCGCAGGCAAGTGGCTGACTCTGATAAATTGCAAAATAAAGGAGGTGCATTCATAAGAATAATTAAAATAGTGTGTCCTTAGCAAGCCTACAAGTAAAATGCTGCTGAATGCACCGGAGCTTAGACATTGCGACTGACGATAGAAACCAAGTAAGGTTGTATCTAAGCAGTGGCATGGTCTAGGGTAAACTCGAGAAGCAGTATTTCACAATTGAATTCTACTATATAACGCAATATCCGATTCCACTACACATGGCAGATAGGAGATAACTGCAACATCCTAGGGAAGCAGAGCAGAATCAAATTTCAGCAAGGCTAAGAAACAAAGACGTCCACATGACGCTGAGCTTTCTCAGCATCGTGTGGATGACCATAGTGTGGCTTGCCCAGGCAGCCACACTATGGTCATCCATCAGATCAGTGGCCCGATCAATGTTGTAAAGTGCGACACGAGCGACGACGTACAAGCAGACACGTGAGATTGGAAGGCTTACCCGTTTTCCAAATTTGCGCATTTCACGAAGCTTCTTGGCTTTTTCTGATAGCTCAGCAGAAACTTGCTTGGCTAGGATTTTTTCACGGACCTTCAATGTTTGTACAGCATCACAGGCTGGTATTTTGTGACACAGAGAAAGGAGACATATCAAAATACAATAGGCATGCAATGCAACCATGCTCGGGCGAACAGTTAATGGTATACAGCACAATTGCCAGTTCACAGCAAGGGAAGACGTGAGCACTTAAGCATCTTTAGAATACAAAAATAAATCTCACAGCATGCTTCCTGCCTGAGCAAAAAGCTTTTTACAGATGTTGAGAAAAACTCGACAGCTAGGCTTGTCTATTGCGAACTTTGCAAGTGCCACGTTACATAACTTCTCTCCGCCGCACTGGCTTACCGTGAAACAGTATATCGACCTCGAGGTCTTGTGACTTGCTGTTATGAGCCTTTACTCCCTCGATTTGGCTTTTACTACCCGAGCAGCCTAATCCCAATTAATATGCTTCCTTTCAGCATTTGTAAAGTGTCTAGAAAAATACTTACTTTGTTTCTAACCAACTAAAATAGTTTAAAGATTGCTTTCAGTCCACCTACATTGCAACTGAACCAGCACCAGCTGATGTCAAAACGGCAACATAACAAACATGTTGCTAAAGCTCACGATATGAAAACAACTAGTTAAACAACCAGTTAAAGTTTGTACTCGGTTAATGGCAGTATTACTTTGCGTACGATAATTTCACAACCACAGGCAAAGCTTGCAATTTAGGGCCAGTAAGGAAATCACCATACTAATCTAGAAGTAAGTAGTCATACCGAAGTTGCCCCAATGTCGAGTCAGGGGAATCCAGGAACTATTCACGAGGGCGAATTGCGTTGAATCATTATGCTATCCATTTCTCCATAATAGTGGGCGATAGACGAATAGCAAAAACCCTACTCCCCTTAGGCATTGCATTGCCTAATCTGCCAACGTTAGCCACATCACCTTGCTTTAAGAGACCCTACTAGTTCATAGCACTTAAACCAAATACAAAACCGACTCAAATACTGAATAACTCGATGAGGTTGCAAATACATTCAGGATTAGGATCTGGTTTGGCACGGCCTATTTTTGCTTTATTTCCATTACATAGTCTACAAAAGGAAAATATGTTATTACTGACAGAACTACCAAGGTCCCCAAATATACCCATCTTTACATATCAACAGCATTGACATACCCCTTTTGGGAAATATACAGGCACATAACATGACCTGATTTTCTATATTATTCTATACGGCAAGGATTAGCATAGACAAGAGCTTGAATGCCTTGGGGAGGAGTCATCCTGTAAGATCTGGTGAGTGTCAAACTCTCATCTCCTGAAGTCCACATGACACCCTTTCTATTTTGGGCTGCTGAGAGCACTTCGCTACTTCACAAAACAAAACACATCAATATCACTATCAATATTTTAATCAAATATCATTCACATAGTGACCCACTTGGACTCCCGGCGTAGAAGCACCTGTAGGGGCAGCCACCACGGTGGGGTTGCCTACTCGCCTGCATTGCCTAGCGGTAGCCGAGGTTGGCTAACCCAAAAAGCCCAGTCTCTACTAGCTTCCTTACGTTGTATGCAGCCGTACTGTTAGGCATTGATAGAGAAGTAGCAATTACACTACACGAGTGTCCAGCCTCATAAAGTGCCACACTTTTCCCTTTAAAGAGCTTGAAAATTCGGCGACTTTCATCACAGCAAGTTGGCTTTTTTAATTGAAATAAACAATGCTCTGTGTGTTGGCTCAACAATGTCAATGCATGCGCCGCCTTCAGGTGCCGGTATGTCAGCTGATGAAGGGGTCACCTTTCAATGCTCGCCTGGGGAAAAAACTGCCATCTCGAAAGACGTTAAAGATTGTTGCTAACTTTAGGCGTATTATCCAAATCTTGTATCAGTATCATTGCAATTCATACTTGGGCATCTAATAATTAGCAGCCAGAAACTATAGTCCGGCTCTGGTCCAGTCGGGTATGGGGCTTAGGAAAGGTTCCTTATCGACCATATCCATACCGTCCAAATACATCTGCATTTGAGTGTAAATGCATGAGTTTGGCAAAATTTCCTTTTTTTTGTGGTAGAGTGAGCCACGCATAGATGCTTATTAATGCACATGGGTGCCAAGCTTGCCTCGATAGCAATGAGCAATACATTTTTTTATTGTGTGCTTGTTGCCGAGTAGTATGTGTTGTTTATCAACTGCTAAGGGCGCAAAAGGGTTGAAAATGACTACAACTCCTCACAAACTTAGCTTCTGTGACCAAGGAAGACATAACATAAAATCTACTTACTTTCCAGAACATTGGAGATCTAGATACGACTATAAGCCTGGTCTTAAATAAAAATAAATGTAAATATAAATGTAATTGCACTAGCAAATCATATTATAATCAAAACCAAATTGTCATAAAAAGTAAAAAGTGCCGCTTTTATGTGCCTACCATTATTTCTGATCACTATAGGTAAAGTTGCTGAGGCACTGTGTTGATCAGTTGTTCTATGTATCAATACATCACATTAACGTCTCCCTTATTAAATCGTATGAGTAATATCAACAGTAGCATAAAGCTAGCCCCAAGCCCACCAGCTTAGTTGAGTTCCAGAAGCCTAAGCTGATACATACCTAAAGTTCATAAAGAGGCTGCAAGCATCTAGCATAAGCAATTTGCTACTACATTAGCAGCCAATGAATCTCTATAAGGGAGCAACTGTATTCCATGAAAGCATCACCCACGGGGGAAGAGGGGGCCTGTCGGTGGCGTCAAACGATGGGCAACTCTTTCAGTTGTGAGAAACCACAAGAAAGCTCTCGTAAGTCAGATGGAAAATTGTTGCTCAAAATTGTTCTGTGGTGTCAGATAACTCAGCCATAACCACTGCCTCATCTACGCCAAGCCCAGCAGCAGGTACTCGAAAGGTACTCAGCCGGGCACGATGTCAGATTGTGCATTTTATTTACACGAATCTTAGACAGGCACACACACAAAGTGTGATGAGGCTCATGAGCAAAAACCGTAACAAGCATGACAGCCCAATAGCTACTACGCAACTATAATAATAATAATAATAATAATAATGCACTTGATAAAGCCCCCTCAGAGAACTCAAATCTCTTTCTAGGCGCTTAACATTTGCTATAACTCAAGCATGAATATGCTGGTGCTGCTCAGAAGATTTTGTTCTGCAGGTTGTAGACTGTGGAGCTCACTTGCACAATCCTTATGCAACGACATCCACTATCCTGCTGTCGACTGTGGCACATCCCTTCCAGCCGACCCGAGCTACTACTTCCACGGTACTCACTACCTCAACTGCCCTCCTGACTCAGCTAGGCCTCTCATTTTCTCTTTAGTCTGTTAGCTACCGAAAGCCGCTTAAGCTTTGAGCGTGGCATAGAAAACTCTCCTGGGTGACACTCACATAGCCTCAGTGGCTTTCCGGAGTTAGCCGGAGGTACATTACATTACCAACCATATTGACATGCTTCCTTTACAGCATATGTAAATTCCCTACAAACACTTAAGTTCTCATATCACTGCACAAATGCCTTATTAATAATATTATTATGAATGCACTGCTAATGTGAAAAAAGCCTTTCTGTGAATAGCAAGATATCTCAATATGCACTTGTCATTAGTAGCCAACAATCACCTCTTTCCATGTATAAAGCCGGCATTCACACTGGGATGAAAGCAAACTTACCCAATTTGAATGATGATAAGTATAAATATAATTCATTTGCATAGCCGCCTAAGAGAACTTTATCGCTATTGAGGTGCTTCACATATGCCACTAGGCTCGAGCCCACGACCGTGGCCATCGAATACATTCACTTTGTACTCGGTCTGGGCGAGCAGCTTAACCACTGGGCCAAACCAGCGCAGCGATACAAGTTTTCACTAGATGACCACATCAACTTCACAGTTAAGTCTGCCTACTTTCAGTTCCGTAAAACTGTGACAATTTAGGCTTGCTTACATAAGGATCAAACTGCCCAGCTTGCCAATGCATTTGTGACATCTCGTCTAGAATTGTGTGGCTTACTACTCGCAGGTCTTCCTGCCTGTGCAATCAGCCGCTAACGGTTGGCGCAAAACTGAGCAGCTAGTCACATCTCACATGAACGTCACAACCACCACATTATAACACCTCTCACCGACCTGCACTGCCTAGCCATCAAGTATTTTATCGACTTTTAATATTCTGTCGCTCACCTTGAGGTCTGTTTATTCCCTTGCTTTGGCCAACCTGGCTGGAATAATTCCTAATCAAGCTTCGATTCGTAGCACCCTCTCCAATTATTCAAGTCGTTTAGCAGTGCTTCGAACCAACCTCAATGCCTCTGGTTCCTATGTTAACAAAGATAAGAACCAGCGCTGACAGATGGGACGACTAAGGACTATCCAGACATCACGACATCCCTTGAATTGACCTGACGTTTTAAGAGGAAGCTAGATACTCAGCTGTTCCTTACAGCGCTTACTCTGTCTACATGGTTGCATTTTTGGGCTTGTGTGTGGCAAAACTGTATAGGTAATCATTGAACGATTGACACGATTTCCTTCTAGCATATGTAAAGAGCCTAGAAAGGTATTTCATATGCCTGTACGTCTCAAATCGGCACTTGCCGATAGCTATCAGAAGTCACCTCTTCCTACATGCTTCACTGGTGAAAGCCTCTTGGCGATCTCAATCGGCTCACCATCCAGCGGAAATGTGAACAAGTTACCGATGGTTCGCAAAGTGATGAAACTCAAGAAGCTAAGACTTGGACATGCGCAGCACATGGAGCTGTTGTATCAACAAGCGGCATGTTCTAAGCCGAAAACCGAAATTTCAACATGAACTTTAAAAATTCTTACATGAAAGCAGATTTCCAGCCCAAATCCACAACCAATGCCAGAATAAGAGGTATCGCCTTTTGCATATACAAATAACGATCTTAAAGACATTGATTTAACGAACATACCTTTTTCATATGTTCGTCTGACTTCACCATCTGGGCAAAATAGTCTTCCGGGCGCTTAGTGAGAAGGCCCATAGACTGTAGACGTGGCAAGCCCTCGAGTACAGCCGTCTGTGCTTGGCGGTAGCTGAAGATAGAGAAGTCGTTTTACAAGCACCAATGGCTGATCAAGCTAAGCTCTACTGGCTGCCGACTACTACTACCGGCCAAATAATCTGGTGACCATGTCAACAGCGAGGCAACAATATCGTGCGAATTACCTCAGCATGCACAACAGGCAAGTATACTCCACACAGAGACTATTCAGGTACCTCAAAATCACTGTACTTTCACGAAATTTGATGAAAGGACACATCAAAGTATAAAATGCCTGTAAATAACTATTGGCATAGGAAAAGACAAAGTAAATCCGACTATTCACGATTTCCACAAAATGCAAATCTAAGAAACATACAATATTTTTTCCTACGTCTTATGACGTGAGCCCAGGAATCAGATAATATTAAGGAAATTGTGGATATCGTAGATCAGCAATCTCCAAATTTATGCGGACTAGCTTAGAGGAGATATAAAAGCTACATTCATTGGAAACTGGGTTTTTTGCTATTTCATTACTCAACCAACTGAAAAGCACTCACTATGATTATATTTGTAAGGAATGCCTGCATATGCGGGATAAGGTGAAGAACATCAGTATTGATGTGCTCGTAATACACCTAAACTCAGCACATCAGTCTAACTTTATGCCTCAACAGAAAATCTATCCAAAAACATTGTTAGCCAAGGCTGATGTTAGTGGAACACACTTTCAAGATTACTGTTCGTGGCATATTTGGCATGCTTACACTCTGCCACCACGAATTCCTTAGAATTTTAACTGTCTCCACTCCAAAACCCAGGCATCTGCATAAGTCTACTTGTTTAGTTTCAATGTTATTAAAAGCAAAGTGCAAATCTGGTCGTTTATAAATGGTGTAACGGAAATAAAAAAAAAATACAAATATATCAGATGCTATAGTCTTCCTCCTTCCCTCCTCTGCAACATTCCTTGTCTGGGCCATGCCATGCACACCACAAGTTACACCCACGGTCCAGCATCCGGTATCCTATCGCACGAAGGATATCACTGCGCACAGTGATACGGCGATCTACAATATTGCCAATTTCCTCGGCAGTCTGATTCTTGTTTTAGGTCATTTCCAGAGCTTAAGCACACTTCATAAACCTCTCTCCCTTGTATTGGCACCATTAAGGCACCTTTTGATATTTAGTTCTGCAAACCTATACAGAAATCCGATGACTTTGGATTTAACAAACAAATACATTCTGATGGAGAGTATCAAACCAAGCAAGTCAAAATGCAATCGCATGCACAAACGCTTCAACGTACAACAGGAGCTCCCGCTTAAAATCATCGACGGCTGCACCGCTGCTGCTGTCCTCTGTGTCTGTCTCCCCAGGTATCGCCTTAGCCGGTTCGCAAATAAGATCAAGCCTCTCAATCCAATCAATCTGCATTCGGATCTCATCAAGTTTCTGCTGCAGTCCTGCCTTAAACCGATAAACAGGCAAATCAGCAAATGCAGGAAAGCCTCAAATAGCCATAGCCGAGACATTTTAAGTGATACTAACCTTATTGTTCACAAATTCCTTTTCTACTGCAGAAGGCAGTTCATGGTACAGGCCGGGGGCTAATTTTCCACTAGCCAAAGCTTCTTGTAGCTAAAAAGCCAGCAGCAGATGAAGCTGACAGAAAGCACACAAGTGGACACACAAATGGCAAGCCAGACAGACGGAACACCTTGCTTTGTGTGCTGAGACCAGTTTCGACTCACATAATAACAAGCCGTTCACTGACTAGTATGGAGCTTAACTCCCATTCTGACCCTAACCAAAGCTAATAATACAATAATAATAGTAGTCCTGCCTTTATATATATATATATATAGTCCTATATTATATATATATATATATATATATATATATATATATATATATATATATATATATATATGTGTATCTTATATATATATATATATATATATATATATATATATATATATATACTTATATCCCATTCTATATATATAATATAAATATATATATATATAGAGAGAGAGAGAGAGAGAGAGAGAGAGCGCATCCCACACGGGAGCATCCTAACGCGAGCACTGCTATATTTACATTTATTTCTCAATGGACCACAGAATATTTGGCTAACTCATAACTCATCCCTAGTAAGTCAGCATAAACTGACCGATACTCACGCTACTGCTGCAGCCACAGCATACAAGAAACAAACTTTAATCCCAGGTAACAATGTAGCTTGGCAAATGTGCCCTTCGAGAAACTGAACACTTCAGACATTATATGTCAAGGACCAAGAACTAACACCAACCGGAAAGCCAACTCGTGGCCAGTAGAAAAAGCCAGCTGATCAATGACATCACGATTTTGACATCGAATGGATGGGCCCTTAGTGTGGCAAGAAAACTACAGTAAGAAACAAAAGCCTATCATAAACCAATATCGGATGCCAGTAAGGGATGAGTTCTCTTAATGTCAATCAACAACGGCCCCGACCTTGGGCTTTCCAAGATCGAACCCCTTGAGGCACCCCATATAGTAACCAATGCCTAAGTGGCATGCCTGACTTCAAGCAACCTGGTACCCCATTAGGGCCACCCACATGTGGCCAGAGCTCGGCCCGCCTGGAAAAACTGCGGGAGTACTCAGTATGGCTGCTGCGGCTATACATTCGTTCAGGTAAGAAGAGGTTTCCTACTATTACGGGCTAACTCAAGGTATGCACAACGCAGCATGTAAAAAAATGTGACATTCGAATGATGCTTTGGTGTTGCATTTGATGTTCGAACACACGACCTCGGGACCGAGGTCGTGTGTTCGAATCCTGCAGTGGGCGATTCTTTATTGCAGCCGAAAGCGATGGTGATAGCCATAAAGGCTCTTCTGACGCTATACAAAAGAGGCTGAAAAATTGGCCAGTTTTTACTTAGGTAACAGATTTAATTTATTCCTCATTCATTTGTTCAAAGGGCATTCTCCTAATACATTGTGCCTAAAATCAATTGAAAATAGCTACCACTCCACAAAATCTTTGCTTATTCGGTCACGACAATGACATTTTCACTCCGATTTTGCTGTTAGCCAAGGTGTGGCCGTCAGGTTTGCAAAAAATAGCACTCCCAGTGACGCTACCCAAATTAGTGGTTTAGGCTGACAACAAACTATTGAGAAGTATCCATAAAAGTGTAACAGTATAGGTGTATAGTATCACTGAAAGCGAACTCGTAAAGGTAAAGTAAACAATTGCTACTCACCAGATAGAATTTCTCATACACTATTAGGGAAAGCGCCTAGAAAGATATTAAGTTCTCTGAGGGCGCTTTATCAAGTGCATTATTATTATTATTATTATTATTATTATTATTAAGCATGAAATATAAACTTTTATTTATATAATTGTCCTAAGTTTATAGGTTGGTACACAGGAAAAAAGCATGCCATGCAGTTTGCTCTACGTCAAGAAATTGACAGGAACCGATTGACGACTCAAGCAACTGCTACTTGTTTCTGCGTAGCGGACCCTTCCAAACGTAACACTGGCAAGGGCAGACCAACCATCACATACCTTCACATTTCTTCTACCTATCATAGCCCACTGCCCCATAGGCTTACATTTTGAGGAAAGAGCAGCTAGTCAAACAGCGAGGATGTTAGATGTAGATCCAGATTCCAGATTTCACTGATGCGGCTGATGACAGGAGACCCTAGTTCCACAACCAGAAAGACCTCAACAATCGTATCAGAGACCTTGGTCTTACCAAGTCCAATACTAATCATTTGAGCTCTAGACTCGGGGAGTGGCACTTATTAGATGAAATACTGAAAGTACCCGACCAGAAAAAGCATCAGTTTATTCAGTCGGCAAGACGTGCTGTGCTCCTGCAACAAGGTGGACGGTCTATTAGAAGCTTTGAGAATCACCTATAACCCAAGTGCGTGGTGACTATTCATAGAGAGTGCATCCAGGAGCCTTAGGGCCCTTCTGCTTCACAATAGGAACAAGAATCCGTCTTCGTACGGCTTACTTTGTACACCTAGAAGAGGGCTACATCACTATCAAGATGGTGCTGAGTGCCTCGACGCACAGTGACAATTGCTGGGTGGCCATAAGACAGTTAAAAATGGCATCATTTCTAATGGGCATAAAGCAGTTTCAAGAAGTTTGTGAATGCTTTCTTTGCCTATGGGACAGCCAGGACATCAAGGCAGACTATCACAAAAGGGACTAGTCAGAGCTGACAAAGTTCTCTGTATGTTAGAACAATGTCAATAAGGGAGGTGCCGGTAGACCGTCGGAGGTGCTGATGCCACAACAGCATATCAAGTTAGGCCACAGCAAGCAATTTGCTCTAGACACGAAGAGTCAGCAGCTTTTCAAGTACCTCTTGAATGTCTTTCGACAGCTGTTGGAGGCAAAAATCAAAGCTGGTGGACGAAAGATAACAAAAAAGATAATAAGAGTGTGACTAATATTGACCTACAAGCTGAACAGGACTAAGAAAGCGGCATGGAACGTGGCTCACATGGCTTTCTGGCAATTACCTCCACCTGAACTGAAAACTGAAAAAAAAGCTGAAAACTGCGAGCAGCACATTCAGGCTTTCATAGAGAACTTGCCAAAATGGGGGGTGCAGAATGTCCCTCAAAGTCTATAACATTGATGCTCATCTAAAAACATTTAAGAGAAACATGGGAGCTTATTCAGAGGAGCAAGGCGGGTGCTTTCAACAGCACATGCTGAACTCCAAACGTCTTCACTAGGGATACATAACTACAATGTAACAAGGGACTCAGTTCGGAGGAGGGGGGCTTGTTCATCATGAAAGCGATTTGCACTATCTAGCCATCAGTTTTCTCGTCGAAAACGGGTAAATTTATAGTTAATCATTGTCCCGGTCACAAGGACAATGTGTGTGGGAAATAAAGAAAATTTCTATGCTGCTGAGGTATGAGCAATTGGAAAATAACAGGTACTACCAAGGGGAAAATGTGAGTCACACAGTGTTACGCATACAACAATCCAAAAATTCGGGGTCAAACCGTGCATCTAGATGACCAGTGATGCAAGTGGAGCTTCGGGTTCAGTCGCTTACGCAAACGCTGTTTACTCGCCTAAAGCACGTTCAACGGTCCATCCCCTTCAGCAATAATTTAAATGCAGTTTAATACGTTGCGGTTTAATATTCTCGATTTCAGCCGAGGCCAAAAAGGACGTGCGGCCACAAAACAGGGCTAAGACAAAGCCGCGCGTAAAAGCATCTAATCATTTGAAGAATAAGCTGCAAGTAAAAGTTTACCTCTTCATCTGAATCTGCGCTTTCACTAGCCGATGCGCCATCACTATCGGGCGCTCGCGCAGCTACCTTCAAGCTGCCGACCACCATGCTGCCTATGGACCTACTCAAGGTCGTCGCTGGCAAGTGCTTGTCCACGGCAATATCTCTTCTACAAGTCGCAAAGAAATTAAATTAAATTTTTTAAATCTGAAAAACTAAATGTATGCTGATTTTTTTATGTAAATACAATGGCTTTATCATAACATGACACTTACTTAGTCGTAAGGTTAAAGTATAAACGAGGGTGCAGCTGCTGAGCGCCGGGGGTGGGGGGGGGAAGGGATGCCGTTATGCAACGAAGTTTTACTCCTACGGAAGGCCACTTCAACGCCGGCTCGTCTCTCGTGATTTTTGCTTATATGAGACGAACGTTGAAGCTTGTTCTATATTCGCTTTTCGTAAAGTACCTGGCGTGGGTATTTCAGTGCGGCGTCGCAGGCTTTCTACAAAAATTGTTATCTTGCTGGCTCTGCTAGCAAAATAAAAAATATATAATGAGTTTGCATAGCGCCCAAGAGAACTTCATCGCTATTCAGGCGCGTCACGTATGCCTCGTGGCTCGAGCCCACGACCTAATCCTGATCTTGGTCGGGGCGAGCACCTTAACCGCTAGACCAAACCAGCTCAGCGAAAATGACAACTGGGCCCTCATTACTGGTTTTCGGAACATACAAGAACAGAAGTGTAGTAATGACTTTATCGGAGAGCGAAGAGGGACGTCGATCTTTTCGAAAACGTGTGCAGCACAGAGCAGACGCCAGCAAGACCACAGCTCTGAATACAAGTACTAGGCGGCAATGGCAGTGAGACTCGTAGCTCGGCTGTGCTGTACCCATGCTGGGTTCGGTTGGCTGGGACCGGACGGCTTTAGTGAGGGTTATGGTCACCGGCTAGGCCGGGGTCGGACCTACGGCACGGCCGGATGTATGCGGTGACGTGAAGTCACCGGGGCTCTTGGGTACGGGAAGTTCGCCAAGTAAGTCGTGGTGTTGGAGGCTCCCGGTCTCGCCGAGTTATGCACCTGGATTCGTGCAGGCGTGCTCCGGTGATGCTGCCACGCACGCAAGGGAACTAGTACCCAAGGCCCGAGCGGAGCTGGATAGCTCGCTCGTTGTTGACTTGTTTATACCGCATCCCCCCGTGTAGCGTGTTCGTGACCCCCCCCCCCGTGTGTTGGCGTCTTTCGGTGGAAGCTTACGACTGTGGTAGTTGTCGACTCGGACTAGCCAGCAGTTACTCAGCCAGCCGGGTTTTGGACGGCGTACGCTCGTACTGTTGGATTCGGAGTCGGTACAACGACAGGACTGCAGAAGCCTACTGACCCCAACTAACACGTTTGTTCGCGCTTGCTGCGTCGTCTTGCGCCCCCGTAGTGTACTGTGTATAGGACCCTCCCTGTAGACTTGTTTAGTTCCCCTGTTGTTGTTGGCGCATGCGTTAATATAAAGAGGTTTAACCGGACGGCCGCTCGTCTTACCCTAGCTCGGCGGCATGGCGAGCGGCAGCGTGGCCGGAGTATGGCGGGGTTTGGCGGGAGATAGCCTTTGACCCCTGGATCCCGGTTACAGTGCTACATTAGTCGGCAATGTTCGGACAGGTTCGTTCGATGGGTGGCCACTGAGAATCGATTAATCTCGGCGCTTCCGACGCACGCAGGCATGCTTCGCTAGCATATGCTTTTTATTCGCAAACAAGAGACAGAATGCACTTTATATATTCTTTTATTTCTGGTTCGAAAGGGGAAAACCTTCCAAAAATAATAATAAATATCACCTTGACAAACGATCAACGGGCTGCCTGTTTCCCCGACAACCTTTCTATGAGCAGCTTATTGTAGGCTGAAATTCCATCGTTAACACGGTTCGCTATGGGCCGATAGTCGCTCTCCATTCCTTTAGTTGAGATAAACTCCTTCATGACAAAATTATTTTGTTCGAGATGCTGCCACTTCCTTTCCAGATTGCCGAGCTATAAAAAAAATCGTTGCAGAATAAACTAACAATATTATTAAAAATGCACTTGATAACGGCCCTCAGAGAACTCAGTCTTTTTCTAGGCGCTTTACATTTGCTGCAAAGGAAACACGGTCGAGTGGTGAGAGGTATCTTGCTTGATAAACAACATGAATAACGTGGTTAGCGGCGACATGCACAGTGTCAGCATGCAAGTATAGTAAGTAGCAACATGCACAGTGTCAGCACCCATATGCACACAAAGGACAAATCACAGGGACCCACTAAATGCTATCATAAATAGGTGTTTTTTAAGTTCTTCTTAAATGTGGTCAAGTCAGTGGGTGTCGTGACGCAAGTCGGGTGTGAGTTCCAGGCAATAGGAGCATACGAACTAAATGCACGGTCTCCAAAGGATTTGAGGTTTGTACGAGGTATTTGTAGACAGTGATATATGATGATCGTACGAGCATGAACGGCTGAATACTTGCTGCTGGCGGATACTCTGTGCCATTGTTTGTAATACAACTGGCATTGGACCATACCAACAATAACAATTTGATCGTGTTTCCTTTGCAGTAGCAAATGTAAAGCGCCCAGAAAGAGATTGAGTTCTCTGAGGGCGCTTTATCGATTGCTCTGTCATTATCATTACAAGGTAAGCTGATTTGTTAGACTCATTTACACAGCGACAGAAGAGCCTTCACGGCAATCGTCGCCGCTTGCAGAGTACAACGAAGAATCGTCTGCTGCAGGACTCGAACCCACGATCTGGGTCGTGAATAGCAAGAAGCACTGTACCTCTGATTGGCATACGATCCGGGTAGGCAGTCCCGGCAAGAGAGAGTACGGAAGACGGAAGGCATGCTCAGGATGCCCTGCGATAGGGGTTACTTTTTGCCGAACCATGCATGGACTTGCATTTAAAACCGCAAGACAGCAAAGCAGTGGTGAAGGGATGAGAAAACAAAAATTAACCAGAACACTGTCGCGGCTTAATAGTGCACTTGTAGCGTAACGCCAGGCTGGCATAATTTTAAGTACAGAAAGAATCGCTAGGCTAAAAAACACGTCTGCCTTGAGCATTGGGCGAGAGGGCGCAGTTGTTTCGATAGGATCAACTGGAGGACTTGTTGGCAGAGGACAGGCGAGGCTCAGGAGCCAACTGCAGCATTTCGGCATCGCATCGGGCTTCGCTCCGCAGGAGCGGCTGATCGACGTTGGCTGGACGGTGTACCTCTCGGCCCGAAATCGGTTTTGAAGGATTGTCTCAGCGCTCTTTTCTGACGCTCGAGCAGGACTCGTGTGGGCATCGGCCGAAGATTCAAGGCGGTCACTCTTAACCACAGTGGTCCACAGCGTCATCAAGCTAACTACTCTTGAGCTCTGTCTGGTCGTTCCTTAGCTTTTGTCAGAGCCAGCTATTTAAGAACAGGGCGATACTTGCTCACAGCCAGCGCCCGGCTGTCGTGGTTCGGTTCAGTGGATATGTGGGAGATATGGGGCGGCAACTCTTGCCAGCGATCGACGGCTTCAAAAGAGCTCCGAAGCAGCAATCTTGGAGAGATAATTTGGTGAGCGCCGCCGAATACATAAGTATAGCACCGGTGGCTTGCGTTTTGTGTATGTGTACGAGAGCGAAGTCCAGTCTCGGGATTTGACGCCATGTGGTAGAATTTAGGTATACCACGCCCCCAGTGGCCGAAGGAGGAATGACTTTCGTTAAAAGAAAGAGCGCTCAGTATTCATATCTCCACGAGTGAGGTACAAGCTGAACCCCCTTGCAATTGTAATTTGAGTTCTTCCATTTAGAATTCGAGTCCGGTAAAGCGACGATCGGGGCTTCAGCTTTATCCGGAGGCCACTGTACGCCTCAGCCGACGACACTTTCATCGCGAGTCTTTTGTTGTTCAGTCTGCGAAAAGCATGCTGAAATGCAATACCAGACGATTGTAGCACGATTCTTCTAACATGTGTAAGTTGTGCTGCATAAAACTGAAATTAAGAATCGAACATTTCAAAGCTCGTGAAACCTGGCCATCAGTTGGGATTGGGAAGGGTTGGCCTTTTAAGTCCTATCTCCAAAGCTCTAGCTTCATTTGGTGACTAGAATAAGAATATAGGTATTATATATATATATATATATATATATATATATATATATATATATATATATATATATATATTTACTAATTAAAGCGAGCAAGTCCACCACTCCTCAAGATATCGCACTTGCATCACGTGGTGCAAGGTGGCAAACCTCAAGTGGCAAGATGGCGATATATGTTGTCTTCCGTGACGGAACTACTACGACTCAACGAAGCGAGTCCACAGGCAGTGAGCTGCTCGTGTATACATATGTAAACACACACGAATCTGCTGATGTGCCATCCAATGCACGAGCGTGCCCCTGCAGCCCATGGCGCTCTAGCAATTAAACTTTTAAGACAACTGATGGGTGGGCAGCATTAATTCTGCACGAAATAAATGCTGCCTACTAATTATCTGTGTATACACTGTAGGAGAGAGAGATGGGGAGAGAGAGGGAGAGAGACAGACACTGCTCCGAGGCAGCGGTGTCTTGGCTGCTCGCCGGCAAAGAGAGCGGTGGATTCGCACCTGAACGAACGTCTCGTTGTCGTTGAGCTGCATCTTAGATGCTTCGTACTTGGCGCTGAGGTCTTGGACGGTGGTCTTGAGCACGTCGCGCTGCTTCTGCAGTGCCACTCGCTCGTCGCTCAGCCGCTGCAAGCGAAGCAAGCTCGCGTCACACACAGAATTCGGAGGCGAATTCCACTCGCTTCTTAAGGGGGGGGGGAGGCTGAACGATGCAGCGCCCCCGGTGGAGGGGGAGGTAGATGAAGCAGCATTAGCGGGCCACCGAGGCGGTGCCGGGCCGCGCCTCGGCTGCAGCGAGCCAGCATACCTTTCTCCTGTCCTCGGCCTGCTTCTTGAGAGCGTCAAGGTCGGTCAGCGTCACCAGCTCCTCGTTCATGCTATCGATTTTCTCCTTCAGCTGCTCGAGTTCGGTCTTTATTTTGCTCTCAAGCTGCTCCACTTTCTCGAGGTCTTGCCGCAGTTTTTCGCTTTCTGCAGATGAAGCCAATTCTTATCACGCAGACACACCCACCCGGGCGCCTGCAGAGACAGCATTTGCAGGAGGCCATTTCGTGCTGCACGCGTCTCGCCTTTGACGCTGGCCGATATGCAGCTGTGGTCCTCTGACCTACCCCTGATTAGCTATTGCACGTGTAGCTTAGGTACAAGCCGGCATGCAGGCATTGTCCATCAACCCACCGTTGACGAGCTGTCGCTAATAAGCAGAGGCTGGACGAACGGACCGGGCAGACAGGGCAGACTGAAAGGCAGAGAGGGAATGGCTGCGTCTTGTTGAGCTGTGAGCGTCAGCCGAACAGGCGGTTGTTAAAGCCCCTTTGGTGTTTCTGTGTCGTCGCTTGTAGGCTATCAGAGCGTCCAATTTCAAGCTATTTCGGCCAGATTGAAATGCCTTGCAAAGTGTCCGAAAGCGTCGATAGCTACACAGAGACTTCTACGGCTGGCTATCGGGATTTGAGAGGGGGATTTCGCCGAGTTGCATTGAACCTGGGTTGACTGCGTCCACACAATGTAATGTATCTCCGTCAGTAACTCCACAAAGTCATAAAGACCATGTGGGCGTTACGCAGGAGAGTTTTGTATAGCGCACTCACAGCCTAAGCGGCTTTCGGTACGCATTCGGTAGCCAACAGACTTCGTCTCACGCAACAAAGAGAAAGTGGGAAGCATAGCAGAGTCAGGAGAGCAGTTGAGGTAGTGAGTAGCATGGAAGTAGCAGCTCAGGACCGCTGAAAAAGACGTGCCATAGTCGGCAGTAGGAGAGTAGATGTCGTTGCACTCCAGACACAAAAGCTGCAGAAGCAAGCGGCGATGAAGCAGAGGGTGGTGAGCCACAAGCCGGCGACCTGAAAGGTGGCTGTCACCAGAGAGGTGGAGGCGACCGCCAGTGAGGGACCGGCAGGAAGTGAGTCGGCACCGATGGTTTGTGAGGAGACAGCTGCAGGAAGACCGAACATAATAAGGGAACACAGACAGATTGGACATGGGCCGTGTGCTGTTGAGCAGTGAGCACCAGCCGAATATAGGGTTTTTAAGCATCCTCGGTGTTTCCGTGTCTAACAGAGCCTCAAACTTTACTACGTACAACACCGGTGCTCTATCTATCTATCTATCTATCTATCTATCTATCTCTCTCTCTCTCTCTCTCCCTCTCTATATAAAAATATATATATATATATATCTATGTTTGTACATATCCCAATCCTCCTCCCACTCTTCCTCTCACTCTTTCTCCCCCACTCTATCTCTCTCACACACGGTCTCTTTCTCCCCTCCCTTCCTCTTTTTCTCTTTCTTCCTCACTCACTCTCAATCTCTTTGTCTCTCCCTCTCCCCCTCTCTCTTCTCTCTTTCCCCCATCCAACTTCTCTCTCTCTCTCTCTCTCTCTCTCTCTCTCTCTCTCTCTCTCTCTCTCTCTCTCTCTCTCTCTCTCTCTCTCTCTCTCTCTCTCTGTGCCACCCTCCACATGGCGAATGACGAGAGAATATAAGCTGCAAGCCACGTCATACCAGTAGCCAAGCCCATAGCGGTGTTCTCCGACTTCTGCATCTCGTTGTGCTTAAAGCTCAGGTCTGCTTTCATCGAAGCCAGGTCTTTTGGCGAAGGCAGATTGTGCGTCATGCTCATGTTCTTGAAAAAAGAAAATGACGAAGCGAATATTCATGTCAATAACGTGCAGTACAAGTGACTCGATAATGTGAGAGCCGAGCAGCAATAACTGATACCCAACAGTTGCTGTCTGCTCAAGCCAAGAACAGCCCCTCAGTTTCTCAAACTTACTTTCAGCTTCGAAACATTATTAAAACTAGGGCCTGCCTAGATAAGAGTACGACCCCCCAGCCAAACTAGTTCGCGAGCTTGTGAAATCACGTCTAGATTACTGCAATTCTCTTCATTCAGGACTCCAGGCCCCTAGTGCCTTTAGTCTGCAGCTCGTGCATCGCTCGTCTGGTCGGCCATGAACGTCTTGGCAGCCACATCGCGGCACTTCTGTCTGAGCTTCACGGGCTCCATGCCAACCATCGAAGCAACGTCAAGATCCTCTCTCTGGCCTACCGATTGGTTCAGTCACTTGCCCAGCCTACGTATCCGACCCTGTTGTTACTCAAGCGTGCTTTGGCACTCCATGTTCCTCGGTTTGTGGTCACCTCGCTCGCTGTTCTTCACACTAAATTGAAATCGCTCGGTGATCGCACCTTCAGTTCGTATTTACGGAAAGTCAGGAACTTGCTTCGGGCTTCTCTCATAACGAGATTTGACTTCTCGTGGTATAAGTCTCGGCTAAAGATGCATCGGTTCCGCTCAGCCTTCTCTGCACCTTCTGCTACCGCAGTTAACTTGTCTGTTTTCCTCGGTGGTGTGCACGCTTACCTGTGCATGATTCGCTACAGGTTACCAACCAAACAGTCTGCCTGAGAGTCTGCCTGCACGCATTGGAACTAGCCGAGGCTTCGAACGACGGGGGTGCATACTCTAGAGTGCTTAGCAGCACCACTAGCCAGATCAAAACTCGGACCAGCTCCGGTCAGAGACAGGCAGAAAGCAATAGCCGGCATCGGCGTTGGCTGGCTCCACTTGCCCGCGTCACACGCGGAAGTGGAGGAGGTGGGCGAGGGAAGCACGCATGCAGGTCGTACTCACCCTGCTCATGCCTTCCAGAAGTGCCACTATGCCTGCCTCCAGCTGGGCGACCCGCTCCTGCCAACGCAGACACCGGGCGGTGCGATCAGAGGCGCGTTCGCTCGCGTCTCGGCAACGGCGACGACAAATGGTGAGGCTCCGGCTCGAGCCGCGCTCCGCAGCCGCCACCGGACGCAAAAAAAAACGACGCACGGCCACTGCCGGCTACTGCAGCCGCCGCACTGCTGCCTGGGCGCCGCGTACCACTTCCTGAGCTTTGGTGGCGTCGAACGAGTCGAGGAACTCGGTCATGGCCTCCTCACGCTTGCGCAACTCCTTGTACTTGTGATTCATGCTGCCCTGGTTCTCTTCGATGTCCATGTCCAGCTGTCGGAGCTCCTCTTGCATTTGACCGATTTTCTCACGCTGCTCGTTTGCTCTACGGCGGAAGTGACCGGCAAAGTGACTGACGCCGCACGGGCAGCCCTAATCTCCCTCCCCCCTACAAGGCAACCCTCTCTCTCCGTACAGGGCAGCTCCTATCTCCTCCTCCCCGGCCCCCCCCCCCCCCCCCGTTCAGGGCAGCCCCTACCTCCCTCCCCGCCGTCCCCGCTGCCAGACAGCCTCTCCTCTGCCAGCGCGCCAGCAGTGTACTTACTGCCTCTCCATGGTGCCAATCTCGTGGTTGTCCTGCTTGACTTGACCGAGCAGACGCTCTCGCTCGGCCTGCGGCGTCTCCTCTGTCTTCTGCTCGCGTACCATCTGGTCCCTCTTTACTTCCAGCTCACGGATCTGCTCGTACAGCCTCACAGCTTCTTGCTTGACGTGCGACATTGACACATCCTGAAAAAGAGAGAGTGAGAGCCCGGGCGCTTTTTGGACAGGCGTTGTGCAGCAGCAAACACGTGCGCTGCTGCACAACGGATAGCCGATGTTACCGACAAACGTGACACTGCTGCATCACACGAAGAATCAAGCAGGCGCTATGCTGCACCATGGGAAACCGAGTTGAAGCGCCAGAGTTAGTGTGACACGCCGCCCTGGATGCTTCCACGACTGTTCGCGGTTTACTTTTATGCCCCCTCCCCGGACGGAGATAAACTTGGCTGCAATATGACAGCACTGTGCTTTCCTGCTGGGCCAAAACACGAAGCTATCAGCATTTTCCCACTCTTAGTGTGTCTGGCTTCGAATCTAGCTTGTGGCTGCATTTGACTATTATCAGAACAAATATTGTCGAGAGCGCAAAGACCGAGCTGGCAACAATTAGGAATAGCAGACCGTGACAGCTCAAATTAGAAAGTTTCCAATATATCGGCATTCTCTTCCGAAGGTTCGGGCCAACAGGACAAAGCAAAAGCACGCTGTCAGGTAGAGTGAAGTGAGGAGGGAGCTGCTCCGGTCGTGCTTAGGATTCGTGATGTGTTACCTAACTTAAAACATACTGCTCTTACATGATGCTGCACTGCAGCCACTAGTAAGAATAACATAGTCTTGCCAGACATTGCCCAATACACCTGATTTTCTTAGCACTCGTTCACTGGGAGACCGCTGTCCAACTATATATACATATATATATATATATATATATATATATATATATATATATACTATATATACATATATATACTATATATATATACTATATATATATATATATATATATATACTATATATACTTATATATATACTATATATATATATATATACTATACATATATATATATATATATATACTATATATATAGTATATACACTACTATATATATATATATAACAATGATGACATAACATCAATGCAAAGTACCCACACTACAGTGGTATCCTCATGAACAACCCTGCTGATAACAATAATAATAATAATCCTAATATTAAAAGGTAGTTTGTATAATGCCCTGGGAGAACCAAATCTTTATCTAAGTGCAGTACAATTCTCTATAAAAGAAACAATGACCAAGGATTAGTGACATGGAACTTATCATGCTTAGACAAGTCTGTGAAAGCAAGCAAGCTTCATGTTTAGGCCAGCATGCTGAAGCACGCAAGAAGACACTCAGGGCCATCGGTTAGGGGTCCTGCTATGTAGCAAGCATTGAATCGTGCAGTGGTATGCGTGCAAAGCACTCAGGAATAAAAAAAAACATAACAAGGTTGCTGGGACACACGGAAAGGTGAGCGAAACAGATGCATCTTCAGCTGACACTTGAATAACTCGATGTCAATGCAGAATGTAGTAGAAGCCATAACTGAAATCCAGATTTTAAGTGCACACGAACTGAAGGCCCAATCATCAAAAGAATTCAATTTAGTAGGAAGAAAGGTGAGACGACTGAAAGAGAAGGAGTGGGTGGTATCAGAGCGCGTGACTGGAACGACATCGGATAGGTAGGCTGGTGCAAGGGAGTGAAGCAACCTGCAACACGGAGAGGGGGATAATCTTGAAGTCAATTCGATGATTGATAGGGGGAGGTTAAGCTCACACTGAAGTGGTGTAATGTAGTTCATAAACGTCGAGCAGTAATAAGTCAAGTGAACATATCATTCCCGACTGACATGACAACATCCTCTGACTTGACGACAAGAAAAATAGATTTATTTCTCTCAGGGCACTACACAAATGTCTTCTTCTTATTATAATTGTTATTATAACATCGGGGTAAAGAGAATAACTACAGGCACACACACACACACACACACACACACACATACACTACTTAAGTACATCTCTCCCAAATCCCACCTCCTCAGTTCATTTGAGAAATTAGACATCAAGTTGCCTTAAGAAAAAGCAAGTCAGTTTGTCATACTCTCTTAAAACCTCAAAAAGCCTGAGGTTCAGCCTACCGAGCCAGACTACACAAGACTTGCATCGTTTGCAGCCGCTGCCACCTGCTCCACCCACGCCCAAATCGAGCTCTCAAGTTCGGCAGAGCACAACGTTCGTGCGGCGGCGGCACATGACTTTCTAACGAGGAAGCACCTAAGCAAAAGCCTGCCATAGCAAGCACGAGGAACAATGCCGCAGTGCGAGACGTTTGGCAATCCCGGCAGCAGCTAACCGACAGGCATTTCCATGGCGCTGCACTCGGAGTAGGCCGCCATCGCTGCATCGCTCGGCTGCAGCTGGGCAGCGCGCACCTGCGGGGTGGTTGCTGCAGCCAGGCAGGTCTCACCTCTTCCAGGTTCTCCTTTTTCAGATTCAGCGCGTCCAGCTGCTGCTGGCCTCTCTCCAGCTGCGCCAGGAGCTGCTCGTTCCGGCCCTTGAGCTTTGCGTAAGCGACGCGCATCTCGGGAGCCTGCAAGACGGAGCGAGAGAGCGAGCGCGGAGCGGTGGAGCTTGCAGCACCTCCGACCGACCTACCGATCGATCGCCAGCAACGTGCTGCATGAAATAGCAGCTCTGTCTGCCGGCGGCGACCCAAGAGTTGCGGCGGCGGCGGCGAGAAGCCGGACCAGAACGGAGGCTAAAGCCGGACGCGAACTTGCAAGCCGGTTCAACACCAGCGTTGCCAACCAGCCCAATGTTACAGGGCCCAGCGACAGAGGTGCAAGCGGCTAGGAGCCGAGCGAATGCTGCGACCGCGACCGATGGCAAATGATGGGATTTACAGCCGCCGCCACCGCCGCCACCGCTGCTGCTCCACTATCGCCACCGGGTAGTGGAGCAGCTGTGCCAAATTCGATGCTGACGAAGCAGAAGCAGAAGAAGAAGCAGTTCGCGCAAGCGAGCGCGGCAGCAGCAGCAGTAGCTGCGAGCGCTGCGCCAAAGACAATAGCGCGGCTGCAGTCAAGTCCTTCCTGAACGAGGCAGTGCCTGAAGGGATCAGATTCTCGCGTGGCTTCGTGCACAGCACCACAACCAACCGAGAGTGACCGACCTCAACAGCGAAGCAGCTTGCCACGTGACAGCTTCGCGGGCAGCACGCTGCGCTGGCACGCGAGTACCCATGCGGCCGCCGCCGCCGACAGCCAGCTGCCGACGCTGCAGGCTCAAGCTCAGCAAGCTCAGTTTGGCCTAAGTGAGCCCACGAGCCACTGGCAAGCGATATCTACGGAAGGGGGCGGCGGCGCGCGGCATTTTCAACTTTTCGCAGGGGTCGCAGTGGCAGCTTGCAATGCATTCACGTGATACTTGGCTCCAGCTGGCGCACGCGCTCGGCACGCACGCCGAGAGCATCCGGTGGCAAATTCGTTTGCCAACAAGAGCGCGCACGGCACGAGAAATGGACCGGCGGTGGCAGAAAGATGCGCACTCACCATGTCCGCGACGAGGCTGTCGGTCATGCGCTTCTCCTGTTCGAGCTCGACCTCCAGGTGCTTCACCTGTTTCTCCTTCCTGCGGCACAGCAAGGGCAGATGCACCATGAACTGCGCGGCAGCGTGGCAAAACAGTGCGTAGGAAGGCGCGGCGGTGGCTAGTGACTGGAAATCCCGACGGGAACAGCTGTGACTCACTCCTGCTTCAGCTCAAAGAGCTCGTCCACTCCACGAAGCTCCCTCTCGTTGGACGCTCTCAGCTCATCGTAGTCACGCTGCACCTCTTGAATGTCGGTGTCGGTGTTAAGCTTGTCAACAAGCTACGAAGAGACATCGTCGGCTGCTGAAACTGACTTGCACGCCGGCATTAGCATGTGTGCACTGCCAGCGTGTGCACTGGCAGCTATGCTGCCTGCTAAGCGGCTCTGTGCGCAAGTTGCTCTGCAAATTCGTGCACGTTAAGTAAAGTAAAATTTAGCTAGTATATATATATATATATATATATATATATATATATATATATATATATATATATATATATATATATATATATATATATATATATATATATATATATATATATATATATATATATATATATATGGCTGCCGAAGAGCCGTCACGGCTGTCACTTCTAGTTTGCAGTGGGCAACGCAGAATTGCCTGCAGCAGGACTCGAACCCACGACCTGGCTCGCGAACAGACTCCATCGCACGCAGCAATGAGAAATACGGAAGCACAGCAGATTCAGGAAGGCAGTCGAGAAAGTTAGTACCGTCGAAGTACTAGAGCAGTGCTGATGACAAGGACAAGCCAGAGTTGGCTGCAAGACGAATGAGGCAGCGCCTTGCAACGAGCCATCAACTTACTCAAGGCATACGTGCACAGATGCTCACACAACCAGACCCAAATCCGGTGCTGTCTACCTCACAGTCTGCTCGTGTCTCTCTTTCCCTCTCTCTCTCTCTCTCTCTCTCTCTCTCTCTCTCTCCATGCATTTCCACCTCTACATATTTCAGCCAAGCATTCACGCACCACACTCAGGCAGGCGGTGCACTGGTCGGCACGCGCGCCGGCACCAGCAGCTCTTCTCTGCCCTGTTGCACTTCTTCCAGACGACCAACCAAGCGAATAGCCACCGGGATGGAACGTGCCGCTTCTTCCACACACCGCCGCTGCTGTGAGGCCGGGCGAGGCGCGGCAGCAGCAGCAGCGGGCATCAGCAGCGCAGCCATCCGACCAGGCCTGTACCGTGTTGTAGTCGGCGAGCTCGCCCTGAAGCTCTTTGATGTCGGTGGCGAGCGTCTCAGCTTTCTTCTCGTACGACAGGTAGCTGCTGCTCTCCGTCTGCGCTTCATCGATGTCTTTGCGCAGGCGCACGCTCTCCGACTTCAACTCGTTGACCTTGGCCCTGCAAGACCGCAAAGTGCATGGCAGTTGGCTGGCAGCGCTAGCTCGCTCGCTCGTCGCTGGCTCGGACAGCTCTACAGCCGCCGTTGCCGCCTGCGACCGGTCGCCAGAGCGAGCGATGGGGCAATAACAATGTGGCGCCGAGCGCCCTCACGCGCCCCGCAGCAGCAGCAGCAGCAGCTGAAGCAGTCAGACCGACCTCATCTGTCCCAAGAAGTATGACTTGTCTTGCACCTGTCTCTGCGGTCCCTTCGCACCGGTCTTCAGTCCGCCCAAGCCTTGCTGGGTCATGGGACGTTCGGCCACGGTCAGCTGCGAGTTGAGTGCCACGCCGCCTCCCGGCGGCGGCACGCCCTTAGTAGTGCCCGGTCTCTGCTGCAAAAGGCGTCGCAGGTGCGTCGCATTACCACCCTTCTCCTGCCGACAGGCAGGCAGGCGTCGCTCGCTCGAGAGCTTATAATAATAATAATCATGTACTTGATAAAGCGCCCTCAGAGAACTTAATCTCTTTTTAGGCGCTTTACATTTGCTGCAAAGGGAGCCTCTGCTACCCAACCCTCCCTCCGGCAGAGCGAGCGAGCTCAGAGCTCGGCACTTGCCATGGCGGTGGTAAGTCTCGAAGCCGTACCAGGAGGTCTTCCCATGGCTACAATTATCAAACCGCAGCGCTGTTGAAACTCGCAAGCATCGTCAGCGAAGCCGCTTGAAATTGCGCGCCGGCTCTGGGTAGGCGCAAGGCGAGGTTCGTACCAGCGCCTGACGGCATGGCAGCCGTGGCTTTCATCGCCGCCGCTGTAGGCGGTCTCCCGAAGCTCGACGGAGGCCTGGCCGCCCTAAATTAGACGCGGCGGTCTCGCGACTCGCACAGGCTGTTTCGCCAAAGATCAGCGAAGACCGCGCGACCGACGATGCCAGCACAGCAGGAGCCCTACTGAACGACGAATAGCTAGGTTCAAATTTAATCGCCGTGGACAATCTCTCTGCGCGTCGGCACCTACATTTTTATCCCGCAAAGAACGGATGCAGTGCAGCACACAGCTTGCCCGTCGGGATGGAATCGTCGGCGGCGTCGTCCGTCGCCAATGATCGCGTCGGCATGCGAGTTCGGCAGCCGCAGGTCGCGCGTTATTCGATTGGTCTATAACGATGACGTCAAATCGGGCTCGCCTCTCAGGTACTGATGAGGGTCCTGCTCTCTCGCTGGGTGACTCAATTGGAACTATAGTCGGGCTAAATGGAGTAATGCACGTTCCGCGTGAGCTCATCGGCTGAGATCGGGGCACTTTACGGCGATAGAGCCGCGGAACTTGAATTCATAGCGTTAGAGTACAAGAGTATTAAGCGGTTGAGTTTCATTAATTTTGTACGGGTTGAGCTGGGTCATTGCTATTTATTACAAAATCCTACTTGAACGATAGAGAACAACAATCGGTCTGGAAAAAGAGGCACTGGCGTGGTATAAATCGTGCTTGTTTTATGGTGTCCAATCCGTGTCGCTTGGGGGGTCAGTCTCATTCACGAGACCAGTCACCTGTGGAGTCCCTCAAGGGTCCGTCCTCGGTCGTTTGCTGTTCTCCATTTATACTCAATTGCATTTCACTTTACAGCAAATGTAAAGCGCCTAGAGAGAGATTAAGTTCTCCGAGGGCGCTTTATCAAGTGAATTATTATTATTATTATTATTATTGTTATACTCAACCTCTAGGAAAAGCGATTCGGGCCTATGGCATAGGCTATCACCTTTATGCTGACGAGTCTCAGCTGTATTTGTCATTTAAACCGTCGGAATCTGCAGCAACGACTGATAAACTGAATGCTTGTCTTTGCAGACATTTGATCCTGGATGTCGGCAAATTTCCTTAAGCTAAACGACGATACAACGGAACTGCTACTCAGAACTGCACCTCAAGCGTGTGGCGGGACTAGAAGATTTGCTCTTCTAATAAATGATGCTGTTGTACGACCATCACATTGTGCTCAGAATTTAAGTGTCGTCTTCGACAGCTGGCTAAATTTTTAAAGCTTAATTAAGAAGACTGCTTCCACAGTTAGCCATTACGTCCGATCCCTATCTTTCAGAGTGGCTTGCGAACAATTTTACTAGCTTCTTGGTTCTGTCTCGGCTAGATTATTGTAATTCCCTTTTGGCTGTGCTACCAAAAACGCCACTAGGCCGCTGGAGCTGGCAATGAATACGGCTGCAAGGCTAGTTTACAAATTCCATAGAGGTTTGACCATGTGTCTCCTTTGCTGAAAGTGCATTGATGACAGCAGGTTGATCAACGGATACAGAGCAAAATTCTTACAATGACTTAGAAGGCCCGCAAGGGCTTAGCCCCTTTAGCGCTTATGCGTGCTGACACTGTGCATGCTGCTACAAATCATATTTGCATGTTGACCCTGTACATGTGACCCCTAACCATGTTATGCTTGTTGTCATTGAGCATTCTAACATTAACCATTCGATCGATCGTCCTTCCTTTGCAGCAAATGTAAAGTGCCTAGAATGAGAGTGAGTTATCTGAGGACGCTATATCAAAGGTATTCTAATTATAATTATTATAACCTATCTGAACCGGTCCACCAATTTCAGCCTCATTGTGCCCTAAGGTCCTGTCTGGTCAATAAATTAGCTGTTCCGTTCCTCAGCTTAAAGTCCGCTGGCGACAGCTTTTGCTCTGCAGTCCTAGACGGTGTGGAACTCACTTCCGCAATTCTTACGCAGCGACGAATAATCACCTTGCTGCCGACTATGGCACATCTTTTCCAGCTATCCTGAGCTACAACTTCCGTGCTACTGACTACCTTTCTAGACTCAGCTATGCTTCTCACTTTCTCTTTGCTGCCTGAGACGAAGTCTGTCGGCTACCGAGAGCCGCTTAGGCTGTGAGTGCACTGTACAATACTTTCCTGCGTAACATTCACATAGTTTTTAAAGCTTTTAGGAGTTTCTGACGGAGATACCATATATTACATTACATATACAGATACCTACGAGCTGGCAGCCGCCATTGTGGGGCGATAAGTCTAGCCACTGACGTGGATAGTCGCCCATGCTGCGAAATGGCATGACTTTGGCATCAATAGATGCACCCGTAGCAATTTTACGCCCGCGGGTGCAGGCGCAGTCCCTGAAACTTGTGGCCGAGTTGTTCCCGCTCGATGATCGATGCGGAATGCTGGCGGCTTGTGCTGTGGGTAATTAATACGACGCGGAAGCAGCGGTCGGGATGTGCTGTCGGCGATCGATGTGACGTGGGGGCGGTCGCGGGTAGGGAGAACGATAGGTGCGCAGAGAATCGAGCCTTCTCCCTGCTGCGTGTGCGCAGTTGAATAAACCCGGCGGTGTTGGCGGACGTTCCCGTTGGCGGACGTTCCGTGGTGCGTGCGCCGACAACTAAACTTCGTGCTCCACAAGTCTGAGCAAAAAAGGAAAACTAAAGCTTCCGCGATCTGCGCTGAACTGCGCGGGCCGCAGTTGGGACTAACGACGGAGAAAGCGGTGCCGCGCGGCCATCGTGGTCGGCGGCATTGCCGCGGCGTTCGAGGCGCCTACGATTTCCCAGCGACGACTGAGCGACAGTATTGGAATCAAGACCCATCCTGTCAGCTTTTTAGAACCCAACTAGGGTCATCAGAGAGGCAAGGGTGTCGCAGGGTCAAGGTAAGGATTAAACCCGGCAGTGCCGCGGCCACCCGCCGCTCTCCCGCTGCCGTACAGCCTTCCGAGCGGCGAGCCGGCTCGCTGTAAGGCAGGCTCCGCTGGCCGTGGGCGCGGCCATTCTTGCAGCTAGCAAACAAACGGGCGCGTGACTGGTTACCTGCGCGACTCGCCGCACCCCTCCCGAACCCTTAGCCCGACCGTATCCCCATCGCTGCGGATTTGGCTGCCGTAGGAGCTGCCGGCTGGCTGCACGCAAATCTGCCCGCTGCCAACAGCGTAACCGACGTCGGTCTTGCTGGCTGAGGTAACGATCTTACAAAGGAGCGCGTCGTTCGGCGGCTAGCTGCGACCGTTCGCAATACCCCGGCGAGTGCAGACGGCCGGCTGCGGCAGCGGCTGCTCCGGACGAGCGGGCGGCGCGAGGTCGGTCGCTCGGCGTTCGCCACTCGCCCACGGTGTCAGCGTTGCTTGCGCGAATCAGCGGCGCAGCTGCGCCCTGCCCAGATCGAGCGCTCGCGCCGCCGTAGTCGGGCTCGCCGAGGCGACATATCTATGGCTATTGAATCGGCGGCTATAGGTGTGGCCGTCCGGTCGGTTGCTTCCGCTATTGCACCCGGCGGCTGGCGCGGCAGCGGCGGCGGCGGCCACGGTTTACTGGCTGGGCTGGCGTCGCGGGTACCGCTGCGAGCTCTACATCGCCTGTCGAACGAGCTGCTGCGGTGAACGCTTGCTCTCTGCAGCTGTGTAGGTGCATCGGGTCGCCGTCGCTCGCGAGAAATCCTCCCGGGGCGCTCTCGAGCCCCGTCGCCGCCGCTGTCCACGCGGCAGTCCAGCCGCTCGAGTCGGCTGAGAGCTGCGACGTGCACGCGCGGTGCACGCGGAATCGCACCTTTGGCGTCGTTCGCCAAAGCGTCCGCGGCGACCGTCGCAGGGCTGCGGCGTACGGCTTCGCGGCGTATACAGCCAGCCCCGACTGAGACGACCCGACCTGGCGCGTGCTTCGCTCTCAGCTCACGCGTCTCCGCTCGTATCGCAGCATCGCCAAGCGAGGGCGGCAGCGTCTTCTCGGAATGCATCTGGAGGAGGTGAAACGCAAGCTGGTGGAGTACAAGCAGGAGCATCTTCTGGAGTATCTGGACGCGCTCGCCGGGCAGGACGAGCTCCTCGCGCGCTTCTGCTCCGAGCTCCTGGCAGCGGATCTCGGAGCGCTGCAGGAGCGCTTTGAATTAGCCCGCGAGGCGTCGGCGGCGAGCGCCTCCATTTCGTCCGACGATCTGCTGCCGCCGCTGTCCGAGGATTGCGGAAGCGTCTCTACTGTCGCGGCGGAGCAGCTGCAGCAGTATAGAGAAAGGGGTACGTTGCTGCTGGCACCGTCCGCTCGCTGGACGGTGGCGTCAAGGAAAGCGCTCGCTCGCTCGCTAAGCATCCGAGTCCTTCCTTGCTTCTGTTTGCACACTGGATCGTGTCGGAGAGCATGTGAGCGTCCCTAGCCAGCGACTTGATGGAAGAGCTTAAGACGCACCTGTTTATTACAGCATCCGGTGGGTCTTTTCGATTCGTCCTCTTTCGTGTGCATTTTTACCTGCTTACACTGTGCCTGCTGCTGCTGCTTGCGGTTGTTACCGCAATCGTTCAGTAATGCTTTCTATACAGCATCTGTAAAGTGCCTAGAAAGAGATTCAGTTCTCTCAGGATGCTATACAAATGTATTGTTATTATTATTACTATATGTGGGCAGGCATCGTCTGCCGTCGAATGGTCGTGTTGGCTTGACCGACTCGGGTCTCTGGTTTCGGAACAAGGGGTTCAACTCCAGATGGTAGGGTCACCTTTGGGCCGTATTGTACGTTTGACTTAACAGTTCGGCCACATTAATTACTTGCTTAGCCTCATGCACTGCCTCTTTGATCATCTGGCTCGCGTGTGCGCCGTTACCAAACGGCTACCGTCCCGCAAGTCGTTTTTTGGCTTATAAGTGTCGTTTGTTATCGAACGATGTCCTGCAAGCTCCAAGCTTGCTTACGTAACTTCGACTCGCATAGCTATAGCTGCCAGCATGTTGGCTGCAATCTTTTTATAGTGGCTGTCTGCTTTGATGAGATGATTTTTATTGTTGCCCCTTTTTCAATCCCACTATGCTCCACTCGCCACTGATCTCATTTGAAGGCAGCCTTCAGTTGTGGCCGAGTCTTGTGTGAAATGGCGTGGCTAATAGTTTGCCACGCTTGGGGGCATTGAGGCTGATAACCGCTTTGCACAGGTATGGGATCTCCATGACCCTATGTGCCAAGTTCTTCTAGTAGCTGTTTGCCACGTCATGTCCTACTTTTGCCACACCAGCTTGCTAAAGCTTGCCTTTCAACCATTGGAAAAGTCAAAATTGACTCGAATGAATTGAAATTGACTCGAATGCTGCGATTGCACACGGTGGCTGGCGTGACTCGCAAAGCCAACTCGGAGACGGCATCGATGGCTATCGATGCCATCGTCCACCCTTGCGTTCGTGTCCGCCGTCTTATCGATGGGGGCTTGTGCATGCAACAACGGCAACATTCGTGAGCGAGTGGCCCTTCATAATTTGCGCACGCCCCTTGGCTGCTGCTTTACTTGTGCACCATCAGCGTGCCACCAGGCGCATGCACGTGGGCTCTTTACCTTTGTAGACTTGGGAGCATTTGTGTGTGCGTGTGTGTGTGCGTGTGTGTGTGTGTGTGTGTGTGTGTGTGTGTGTGTGTGTGTGCCCGTGCATTTGGCAGTCGTTCGTCGTCGTCGGTACGCTGTGGATCTTGCCCCCAAGCTGCTGACATGACAGGCTTGCTGCCACCTTGTGGCACCTACTGATCTTCTCTACCACTTGTGCCTTTTCCTTGTGTTGACCTCGAGGCCGTAGGCTGTGTCAGGAGACACAGACAGACGCGCAAGTGCTCCAAGTGCACTGTCTAGATGCTTTTGGCTGAAAGTCAAGGCCACACACACGAGTGCTCCAAGTGCAGTCTATGTTTTTGGCTGAAGGTCAAGGCCACACACAAGTGCTCCAACTGCAGTCTATATGCTTTTGGCTGAAGGTCAAGGCCACTCATCTTTTCATGTTGGCCGGCTAATAGTAGCCATACCAACTGTCCCGTTTCATTATAATAATTATAATATTACTCTTGATAAAGCACCCTCAGAGAACTCAATCTCTTTCTAGGCGCTTTACATCTCATAAGACAACTATACGATTTGACTACATCTTTGCTCATGCCACCTAGATTTGAAGTTGGCGAATGCAATGCCGTAACCTTTGCACCTTACATGCCAACCAACTTTGTGCCATTACGACAGTGCAACGTTGACTGAATCGCTATGTCTCTCTGCACTGTTTTTTGAATGTCTGCCTCAGTGGGTGCATGCTCAGCCAAGACATCTGCATGACGTTCGCATCACATCCGCAGACTGATTACCTGAACATAAGGCAAACAAGAGTCGATTGACAAGACGATGCCTCAGATCAGTCGTGCAAGCGAAGCGGTGTATGCACGTTGCTCTGGCTTTGCTATGTGCACTGATCGTGTTCTACTTGCTTGAGATGAGTTCGGGTATATTATGAAGGGAGGCTGAAGCAGAGAGTGTTTGCCTTTCTCTAGCTAAATAAAGAGCTGGTGACCTGAACGGCAGGTCATGCCAGCGATTTAGACTATGCGTTGGAGCCCAGCTCGATGCTGTCGGGGATAGGTGATGAAGAGGAGCTCAGCTGCAACTGAGTGCAACTTGTGCCGAAGGCGTTCGGAAATCCACATAGAAAAAGCCTATGCCAGAGCCTGACGAGGTGGCAGAGAGCAAATGCTGACGCCCACTGTAAGTTAGGTTTATTTTAACTTCCGGCCGGGGAATGGGCCGTCAAGGAGGGGCCAGCGAAATGAAGGCAGACACGAATAGCCTGAACTCGGTTATGGCTGCCGAGATTAACGGTTCCTGGGTTATGACGATTAAAGACTGCATGCATCAGAATCTAGGGTAGTTAAAAACCGTTCCATCCTCCACACACTTGATCTGTCAGTCTGCCAGCTTTGCAATACTGTTAACAAAGACGTGGCATGCTCTCTTTCTCTCTCTCTCTCTCTCTCTCTCTCTCTCTCTCTCTCTCTCTCTCTGCTCTCTCTCTCTCTCTCTCTCTCTCTCTCTCTCTCTCTCTCTCTCTCTTTCTCTCTCTCTGCTCCCTCTCTCTCTCTCTCAGTCGAATGTGTGAATGGACGACGCCGAGCACACTTGCTCCCCTGTTATGGCCGATCTCTTGTGGCTGTCGATCTGTGCTATCGTCGTCGTCGGCATGCTTGCTTGCATTGGTACCACTCGTGAGCTCGCAAGCTGCGCTTGGAGGCACAAATTCTACCACCGTCAGTCTCAGGGCAGCTAGGTCTAGCAAGACTGTGTGCACGCCGCCGTGTTTGTGACAAGATGGCTGCTGTAGTTCCAGTGCTGCTGCTGCTGCTGCACGCATTCCTGGCTGGCGCTCTGCCCGGACTCAGTTTCGACGCCGACCCGAGGGCCACCATCTCCTCTGCTGCATCGCGGCTGCCTCGTTGGCCGCACAGCACTTGCTCGGCCCTCCCCGGTAGCCGCCGGGTCTCATACGATGGGCGATGCAGTAAATGGAGAAAGCAAGGACGGGCATCCGGCAAGTCGCTGTCGGCTTCGCTGAGACCGGAGCCTCCAGCTGCCACCCGGTGGGCTCATGTGTGCTCATTCGCTCACGCGGTATCCCGAGCGTGAGATCACGGTTGGTAGCCGGGCAGTGTGTGCTGGCAGCGTTTGTGCCGTGTTAGCTGAATGCACCCGAGTTCACTTGTTTTGTTCTTGCTGGTACCCGGCAGCAGTGGGTCCACGTGCGGCAGCGAGGCAGGAGATAGTAAGCGTTTTTTGGAAGTCGCCGTGTGCCCTGCCTGAGTGGAAAACAGCCAGATAAGTCATCCTCGATTGCTTATCATTTATTGCAATTTCTACCGGTCTGCCATTGATGAGATCTATTTGAAGGTCATAAGCTGCGTGTACAAGGCAGACTTCTGCTCAGATTTAGGACCGATTTCCCACAGATTTTCTACTCTCCTGCTGCCGACTATGGCTCATCCTTTTCAGCGGTCCTGAGCTGCTACTTCTATGCTACTCACTACCTCAACTGCTCTCCTGACTCTGCAATGCTTCCCACTTTCTCTTTGTTGTGGGAGATGAAGTCTGTTGGCTACCGAATGCGTACCGAAAGCCGCATAGGCTGTGAGTGGGCTATGCAAAACTCTCCTGCGGAACACCCACATAGTCCTTATGACTTTGTGGAGTTACAGGCGGAGATATATTACAGAACTTTTGGGCTACTACGTCATCATACGTCACAGCATTTGGGGGTGGGAGGAGCCAAGTCTGCAGACTTTCATGAAGGAGAATCTGTCTCTATTTTTTGGCTCCTCATTGGTCCAGGCGACCAATCAAAACCCTGGGACTCGGCACATATGCACCACGGCCAAAATAAAAATGGCTGACGTTCGTAGGCTAAAAATGGCTGACGATCGTAGGCTCAAGTTATCCTGAGGCGTTCAGAGCAAGCCTTTGAATATGGGATGCTTATGCAGTGTGACCAAGGCTTCAGCTTTTTCTACATAGAAGACTCCATGCATCTGTTTATCAAATCTACCAGCAAACCTTCGTTACTCAGCACTATACACCTGCACACCCGTAACGGTGCACATTACTTAGTACTGCTTCCTTTCCTGAAAAAAAGATTTTTTTATTATGCCGATCTTCCTTTTATTTATATTCTTCTCATACTGCTCTACAATGAATGCTACAGTGGTGAAATCCACTTGTACTGGTGATGGCTTGGCATCTTTCTGGGGGAACCCTCTTTCATACCAGCCTCCCGGATTAGAGCACGGGCTGTGGGCGGGACTAAGTAAGTCGGCCGTCGAATCTGTCGTGTAAACGTCTTAACTAGGAATAAAGTCGGCATCGGTCAGGAGGAAAGTCTGCCGTATAAATGCAGCTATAGCCAGTCCTGGCGACCCCTGCACGAGGAGCCGCCTCACGAAAACCGGGTAATTAATTAACTTGTAGTCACAGCAGCCCCATTCGCAAGCAATATTCACTT
>WPIO01000004.1:8397500-8492500 GCA_009760855.2 Cristatella mucedo | reverse complement strand
GGAGGGTGTTCCCAGCTTTTTGTTTGCATGCACACTTCGGGTTGGCTGGAAATGGATGCCGTGCTAACTTCTGCTTGTTAGGCAAGCTTGCACGCTTGAAGTGCAATATCTCGGCCACAATATCTGCTCTTAGATTTGCTCAGTCGGTCCCGCGACCCTTTTGATCTCTTAAATAGGTACATAATGACAAGTGAGGCTACAAAGGACGACACCGCTGGCTTCTTTGAGAGTCATAACTACTTTGGCTTGAGGAAGGAGGACGTTGTGATCTTTGAACAGAACACCCTGCCCTGTTTGACATCAGAGGGGAAGCTGATAGTTGAGTCAGGCTACAGAATCGCTAAGGCACCAGGTATGTATGATGTAGGTCAGCAGGCACTGATTGATCTGTTGCATCCGGCATATTTCTGCCTTCTACTCGAGTCTACGTACTTCAGATCGCTAGCAGGCTTATTTCTGTGCGTACGCAGCTCTTATCTCGGTCGCTGCATAGCTTTTCGGGGGTGGGGTTGGGGGTAAACTGCTTGCTCTACATGGCCCAGGTCTCGGATTATAGTCTTGCAGCAGGCAATCCTGTATTGCCTGCTGCAAGTGAGATGATTGCTGCCAAGGTTTCTTTGTGGCTATTTAAATGAGGCTTTTGAATCAGTCGACCTTTACTTTTATGTATTTACTTCTACTTATCGGTACCCTTTCGTTGGAGTTTCAGTTTTACGTGTATTTCAATACCATGTACGTTACGATATGCTCGGTGCTGGAGCCGGCGGTTGTTTTACATGTCTCTGGGTTTTGGCTCCACTTGCTGCACCGTGGCTGCACAGAGGGTGAGAGCGCTCGTTTGCTTGAAGTTTAATAACAAATCTTCCTTGCAGATGGTAATGGTGGCTTGTACCGAGCCTTGAAGGATAGTAAAGTACTCGACGATATGTTGCGACGTGGCATAAAATACGTGCACGCCTACTGTGTCGACAATATTCTTGTCAAGATGGCAGATCCGGTTTTTGTCGGATTCTGCCTGGAGAAGAACGTTAAGTGCGGTGCAAAGGTCAGTCGCAGCGCCGAGGCGGAGCGGATGCTTTGCCCCTCCATCTGTGCTTGCGTTCAGCCTGGCAGATGCCCGTCCCCTTCAAGGGCAACATCTTGGCGCAAGGCCGCGCTGAAGTGGCTTGTGTGGGGCTTCTGCTGGTGCAGCAAATTCTTCCCAATTGGCAGGTCATCGAAAAACGCATTCACAACGAACCCGTGGGCGTCATTTGCCGCGTCAATCACAAGTACAGAGTGGTGGAGTACAGCGAGATACCGCCGAGCCTCGCCGCAAAGCGCACCGCAGATGGCAAGCTGAAGTATAGTGCTGGCGGCATTTGCAACCACTTCTTCACCGTCGACTTCCTTAGCGAAGCTGCCAGGTACACTCGCACGCAATCTTCGTAAAGACCAGTATCTCCCCACCGCAGCCTCACTCATCAGTGAGGGACAGCGGCTCGTCTAGAGTCACGTGATTTTACCGAGAGCTAGAAGGGGCAGAGAGAAATTGACAGCCAAGGCGACTCGGGGAAGAGTCATGCCTAGCGAGGAAGGTCATAGCGAGGCATCTCGGCAGGTCGCTCCTCTCAGACGAGGGTGCCTCGCTGCCTTGCCTGAGGCAGCACACGGGTTTTTGCAGCTAGCTGCGGGCTTTTACCCTGCCTTGGTAAAAAGAAAATGCCTTCGACTCCGTTCATTCTCGTCGTACAGGAAGCCCCACCTCCACGACCGCTAGGGCGGGCTAAGCAAGGCTGAGTCTGGTTGAATTCCGGTTCTGCCGATGCGGCAGCTTGCGCAGGCGAGCGCTTGCTTCAAAAGCAAGCGGCCGCGCGGCCCTCCGCCCTGCGGCCTCTGCAGAGCCGCCGGTCCTGTGCACTTTTTCCGTTTGTTAGCTGAGATTAGTTGGACGGAGTGGATCAGATAATCAAAGCACTTTGCCAGGAATAGTGCAAGCAGCGGCTAAAGCGACAATCGAGTGCTGCGGTCAGGGTAGAAGGGACTGGCAAGCTTTAGCCTTCGTTTCAGATAAGACAAAGCTAATCAGACATGCAAGAGGCACCGTATACACAGCAAGTCGTGCTCCGTGTGACACCAAAGAGCCCACTGCCTGCCTGGCAGCCCAAGACTTCACAGCAAGCCAACCCTAGTGTGTGTGTGTGTGTGTGTGTGTGTGTGTGTGCATGCGTGTGTTTGTCACAAGAATGGTCACTCCCACAACACTGGCTGCCATTGAGTATGCCATAACCAACTCAGTTCCCATTACGAATGCATAAGCTTAAGAGCCCAGACTTTCCAGAAGGAGAATTTCTTTGCACTTTCACTCAAAAATCAGAAGCCCACAACAGCCGCGTGCCTTTGCTCAAACGGCAAGTGTGTGTGTGTGTGTGTGTGTGTGTGTGTGTGTGTGTGTGTGTGTGTGTGTGTGTGTGTGTGTGTGTGTGTGTGTGTGTGAGTGTCAAAGCTGTCACCAATTGACACCGCACTTTGTTTCCACCATACTTAAAGAGCCTGGAACAAGATCAAGTTCTCTTAGGGTGCTATAAGAATTACACCAATCATGTAACACAATTTCTGTCTCTAGGTAATAAGTGTTAGTTCATAATTGCTTGTGCCTCGTGAGTATAGAAAATAGCCATTGTCCTCACTAACTTTGCTTTTGTGACCAGGATTACGATTAATGTGAAATTAACACATTTTCGATGACAAAACGGACGAATTCTGATCTTGTGGCTCATATTTAGTCAGAAACAACAATGAGTGAATCAAAACTAGCATGTGTTTACTCTGAAGTCTTGCAAAAATGATCGCTCAAAAGCATTCAGAAATGAGCAGGTTCTAGAATTGCAGCTACAGAAAAATCGCTTCCTTGAAGAAGCCCCCTAACACTGTAAGGTGCTCGCTCTTCACGACCGAGGTCGTGGGTTCGAATCCTGCAAGTGGGTGATTCTTCATTGCCAACTGCAAGCGGTGGTGATAGCCGAAAAGGCTCTTCTGCCGCTATACAAATAAGGCTGTTAAAAATCATCCAAGACTTTTCTTGTTTTGCTGTCCTTGGTAGCGACATTAAAAAGCCAGTATATCCAGGCTTGCCTCGTGCCTCTGAGTAAGCTACCATATTCTACTTGAATTTTTCAAGATGAGCATCGATGATATGGACTTTGAGGGCCATCCTTTGTCCCATTTTCTCATAACTCCATATGAGAGCATGAACCAGCTGCCCACAGTTTTCAGCCCGTCATTGTCCGGAAACACGCGTGATCCACTGCGGACACTATTCCGAGGCACTTTCTTCGTCTTGTTCAGGTTCAAGGCGAATTTAGGGCGAATTCGCTCTGATTGTTGGCCGACGAAGATACCAGCCTTGACCTTTGCTTCCGACAGCTGTGGGAAAGGCATCTAGGAGGTACTTGAAAGCTGGTGACTCATTGTCTAGAGCCGTGCAAAATTGTTTGATGAGGCATAACGTGATGTTCAGCATTGCTGGAATCATCACTTCCGGAGGGCCCACAGCAGCAGCTTCCGGCATATGTTTTTTCTTCCCTACATAGAACTTGGTTTGCTGTAGCTAGTCGCTTTTGTGGCAGTGCGCCTTAATGTCCGGGCTGTCACGTGGCCAAAGCGCAACCGGGCAATTTGTGAAACCGCCTTGGAGGCCCACCAGGAATGACGTAATTATGAAATTTCCAATAAATCCACGCGATAGTCGCCATACTTCGAGGCACTCACCAACTGAGTCACTAGCATAGTCAAGCCTCTTTGAGGTGCACAGAGTGAGGCCTCAGAGGGAGAGATGGGTGCTTGTTCCTAGTATAAAGAAGCGCGGCTTTTGAGTCTCCTGAATGAACTATCTATGAATAGGCACCGCCATTCACTCGGGTTATATGTGATTCTCAAGGCCTCGAATAGACCGGTCGCATTATTGCAGAAACACGGTCCCTTTTGCCGACTGAGGAAACTAGAAAACGAGTTGTTGATACTTTCTCTGATCTGTTGAATTCACACTTTCATCCAGCAAGTGCCACTCCTTGAGCCTAGATGTCTAAAGCTGAGCATTCTAGTTGGTAAGACCAAGGTCTCTGTGGTCAGACCGTCGAGGTCGGTCCGGTTGGAGAATTGTGCTGTTTTTCTTCATCAGCTGCATCAGTGAAATTGAATCTGGATCTTCTTCTATTTTCCTTGCGCTTATCTGACTTGCGCTCCATGACCTCTGCCGACGTTTGGCCTTCATGCTGCGATCTGAGTTGAAGGGGGCAACAACACATGACCGCGAATGGGAGAAGCAAAGCGAGTCTCGAGCCGCCGGTTAGTCAGACACAAACCCGTATTTAAGCGTAAGCTCAGACACTCCATGCGCACACGTAACGGCGCCGGTTCCAGTGCACGGATGCAGCTGCGCGCAGCTTCTACGTAGCTAGCAGCGCTACACATAGATATATACACAGCAGCGCTGGATGCTACTCCTGCTCCTCCTTCGTCGACATTGCTCGCTGAGCATAAGACAGTCTGCGCTCAGCGCCCTTGCCTCGCACGTAAATGCATTTTCCTACTTGACTTTAACGAGGCTTTCTGTTTCCACTCTCCAGTGTGTACGAAAGCGAACTGCAGCTTCATGTAGCGGAGAAGAAAGTGCCTTATATCACTGCGGATGGTAAACCGGTCAAGCCCACCAAGCCGAACGGCATCAAGCTAGAGAAGTTTGTGTTCGATGTATTTCCGTTTGCCGGGTAAGCCGCCGCCGACGGCCTTATGGCTTTGGATATACTGCACCGTGCTAGCTGGCTTTCCTGCCACCTCTGGCTCGCTGTTTGCGGCTGGCCTGGCGGCGTGGAGGAGTTGCAGCCGCACTCGGCCGCTGTAGGAGAGTCGCTGTGTGGGAGGTGCTCCGCGAGGAGGAGTTCTCTCCCCTGAAAAATGCCGACGGTGCCGACAAGGACACGCCCACAACTGCACGCAAGGCTCTCAGCGACTTGCACCGAAGCTATGTCGTGGCTGCCGGCGGTCGCGTCTGCAAGGCCGGCATCGCCAGGTATTGTGCCGCCTGAAGTCTTTATCGGCTAGCTTCGGCAGTCCATATTAGCGGCCTAGAGACCTTAGAGTGAACCACACACTTTTTCTTTATTGGCTAAATGCCCCTGGACCTTCACTTTAACAGTGGCAAGGTGCTTGCACTTCACGACCCAGGTCAGGTCAGGGGTCGTGATGTCCAGCAGCAGCAAGCTGGCAGTCCTCTTAATACCGTCTGCCTTTGGGTGGTGGTGGAGAGGGTGTGAATGAAAGCCACTAAAGGCTCTTCTACTGCTACACAAACGAGGCTGTTAGATAGATAGGCCAAACTTGACCTTTTCTCCAGTCGCTAACTTTGGTTATCGCGTCTCTTGTATGGAGCTGGAAGGCGTCTGGACAGAGATTTGGTAATTCTTACGGTGCTCTTCACACGACCTATTATTCTCCCTCTTCTTCTTCTTCTTCTTCTTAATTGTTATTCATTTCAGCAAAAGTCGCACTGAGCATCCAAGCTCGTGGCTGAGCTGCCTGCGATCGTCAGTGCAGAAACTCGAGCTCGAGTGAACTTCCGAGTTGTGACATATCGACTGTAGGACTCATATATATATATATATATATATATATATATATATATATATATATATATATATATATATATATATATATATATATATATATATATATATATATATATATATATATATATATATATATATATATATATATATATTTAAATCTTACCTTCAGGCAATTTGTGTAAACGACACACCGTCTCTAATTCCAGGGTCAACGTAGACCTAGTAAGCAAAGCCAAGATAGGAAACCTTCTCCTGTAAATGTTCAGCACAGTGTTCCTACTTTATATAGTATTGTGATCTCCCTAATTCACCAGTGCTCAGAGCTCACTACTTGGACTTCACGCTAGCTTGTGCAGCAAGCTGTATGTCTGCTAAGATTGGGGTTCATCGGTGATGGATTTGTCCATCTCATAAAGGTGTCACAAATAGCAGTAAGGTGAATAAATTCTTTCATCTCTGGGTCTAACGTTTAGGCTGCTTATTATCCTGCTGCCATCTGATATCCTTTACCAAGTCAGAGCTCACGTGAACGAATGGCAGTCTGAACCTTCGAGAATGGTTTGACAGATATGGTCAGCCATGCAACGTGGCTACACCAAGTAGTGCAAGTGTGGTCACAGCCTGAATTAATATCTATTGTTTCAATACGGTGTGTCTTGTTGCGCTTGTACCTCGAAGTGAGATGAGAAGCTACTTTCACCCGATTGCATGCGAGTGTTGCAAGTCTGCAGCTGACTGGCATGAGTGCCAGCACCAAGCGATTTGCAGCTACCACGTTCCTCGGTTTGGAAAGAGCAGCGATTTGTCTTGTCTATTCATGCATGTTTGTAAGACTGTATCATACTACCCATCATTGATTTTTCCCGACTAGTTAGGCCTCTTTGGTCATCGTTTGAGCCCCGACAGCCCTTGTTATAAGGTTGTAAGGTCGTTGGTTGTAACGTTATTGTAAGGTCGAGTAAAGGGGCATTTTATCGGGTGTGTGAGTTAAGTTGGATGTGGCAGTGACTAAATAGCTCTTCCCAGTGCAAAGTGAGTCGTGTTTGTGCACGTGTGTGTGTGTGCGTGTGTGTGTGTGTGCGCGTGTGTGTGTGTGTGTGTGTGTGTGTGTGTGTGTGTGTGTGTGTGTGTGTGTGTGTGTGTGTGTGTGCATGTGTGTGTGCATGTGTGTGTGTGTGTGTGTGTGTGTGTGTGTGTGTGTGTGTGTGTGTGTGTGTGTGTGTGTGTGTGTGTGTGTGTGTGTGTGCGTGTGTGTGTGCGTGTGTGTGTATGCGAGTGCTCGCACCGTGTGTGGATCACACAAGGAAATGCAGAATGCGCTCGCTTGCACATTCAAGAAGAGTTGTACTTGAGACTTGCCATGATTAAAAAGGAGAATCCAGATGTAATGGGGAGCATCGAAGCAGCAGAAGCAGCACAGACAGGTTTAAAGGGAAGCAGCCAGCAGTGACTTCAGCTACTGTTATAGATCACAGAGGCTTTATGGCCAAGTGGCCACTGGTCGCCGTGTATTTGTCGTGAAGGCCTGCCATCACTCCGGCTCATGCTTTTAACCTGAAATGAGTGGGGCTGATAACTCAGCCACACAAACATGCTTGCCTATACCTCGTGAGCTAGACACTCTTACATGTGCCCTTGCACTAGGAGGATGTGGACAGTCTTCTGAAACTGACGAATTTCTGTTGACACCGTGGAACAGGCAAGTCGCTGGAGACTGCGGCATGGCCTGGGCCAAGGGCAAGCAAGGTCAACTGCAGAGACCCTGTGTAACTGTGGGAGCTAAAAATTATTTTCTGAGCGTGGAATATATTCGAATAGACTCATTCTGCCCCTGAGGCAGCAATCCTGCAAGGCCTTGGTGCCCGCAGACCCAAGGCTTTCACGGGCATGCACGTTCTTGCCACAATGATTCGACCGCCTGCTGGTATTGCATCGTTGCTTTGTCTCCTCCCCTCCTATCGCTGCTTCGCAAGGCGCCTCTTATATACAATAAAATTGCGCACTGCCTCGCGAGTTGTTGATTGTGCACTGAGACCCGAGTGACTTCACAGCGACCAGCCCTCGGGCGAATGCTGCGTCCATACGTGACTAGTACTCAGCTGTCTGCAGGCGTCCGGTTGGGGCTGCTTCTGTATTGGGCGAGGGGCTCGATAGCATTCTATCTCGTGTGCCATTTAGTTAACGTCCGTCCGTCGGTTGTGTAGAGATATGCTCTGCGTCATGTGGCGAAGGGCGGGACAAGCTCGTAGCCTGGTCTCTTTTGTGCCTTAAAAAAGGCGGCCGTATCGTCAGCCAATCATGCATAGCCCGGAACGCCTCAAAGGTCGTCGTAGCGCTAGAGAGAAGGAAAACGTGCGGAGCGTCTCACTGCAGTGGAGTTGAACTGATGCGCTCCGAGATCCGAGAGTTGAGTCGTGGAGAGTTGAGTGAGTCACACAGCTTGCCCATCTTGACAGTTGAGCCCAAAAGACGGAAAACATTGTTTGTGCAGCCATGTTCACACCAAGTCAGACCCTGCAGCATACGCTAGCTTTCACCCTAGCATTACCGCCGGCTGCTTTTGCCGCCGCTACTGCATATGCCGTCACCGCCGCTGCTGCTGCCGCACGGTCTCTTATTTCTCTGTAGCGAGACCAGTGGGCAAGACCAGTCGCATGAGAGCGACCACGGCGATGTGCAGGCTGCCGTGTCAGGCTCCGCTCAGGTGGCGCCAGCCAACGGACTAAACGGGTGAGCTTGCTGTTGGCGAGGGTTTTTAGAGCCATATCATTGGCGCACGGGATACGTTGGTCACTAGCAGCGGGATGTTGCACCAGTATTCGCACCTCGGGTCACGGTCACCGGTTCACAGTCATGCAGATCCTCCACACGCTGCCATCGCGCACTGCGCACTCGCTGTTCACAAAGAGTAGCAACTGTAGCAGTAGTAGCAGTAGCAGCCATCCATGCCTCCTGCTGTACCGCTCGACCGATGCATGCGGAGAAGGTCAGAGTCCGTGTCTGGAGTGAGTGCTGTCACTCTGCGCAGGTCGTGCGTAGATCGTACGGACCGCGCGATTCGAGCGCTTTCGGTGTTACATAGATTCGCGTTGCATTCGGCATCTTTTCTTGTCGTTGAGAGGCCTCTCGTGAGACTACGCGAGACTGCTGGTGCCGGTTGACAGCAGAAGCTCACTGACACACCGCAGCACGATCGCAGCCTAGCACGTGCTGGTGTATTTAGATTATCTCCTCTAGCCTGCCGTGGGGGGAGGGGGAGCGGTACGTGCACCAGTAGGGGGAGACCAGTAGAGTGAAGACTTGAGGGGGGAGCAGCTGTACGAGCCAGGCACACAGATGCGGAGCTCCGATGTTGCGAGATGAGAAGTCGGCGATGCTTCTGCAGTTGCAAAGCAGAAAGCTCATCTGACTTAGTGTTGCATTTATCGTTTATGCTAAGCTGGCTTGCAAGTGGGGATTTCAACTTCCGAACCACTGCTGCATTCGTTTTCGAGCGCCCCTTTTAAATAGCCTCGAGCCATGTGGAACTATGATTTATTGGCAGGACAGAGAACCAGTGCGTTGTTCTACGAGAAGCCAGCACTTGGATTCCAGGAGATTTGACGTGCAGAATTTTGGGTATTGATTAACTGACCCATTAGCATGCTGGAGTCGACGACTCTTGACCATTGACTTTGGAGTAATAAATAGTAAATTTAGCTGATTTAATAGCCTCATTTATATAGGGCAGAAAAGCGTTTACGGCCATCACCATCGCTTGCAGCGGTCCATCAAGGATCGCCCACTCTAGGGCTCGAACTCACTATCCGGGTCTTGAAGAGCAAGCACCTTACCCCTGGGTCAAGACCCACGAGTAGATCAGCTAAGACGGCAATCCAGCGCCTTGTTGTACTGGAAAAAGCTGCCAGGTAGCTGCTGATTGCTTCTGGTGAATCAGCATGCAATGCCTTCATGTAGCTGCAGTGTTCAGACAGAAATATATCGGCTGTGTGAAGTCCAGTGGCGTTTGTGTGCACCTCATGACTACAAAAATTCTTATCGCATGAACTGCAGTGTAGTCCCACGCGGACAAGCAACACACCCCACACATGTGCACCTCGGATCTTATCCCAATGGTAAGGTGCTCAAACTTCACGGCCCTCGTCGTGGGCTCGAGCCCTACAGCAGCAGGCAGTTCCTTATTTCTCACAGCAAGCTCTATGAAAGCCGCCAAGGCTCATCTGCCACTACTGGAATGCAGCTGCTGAATCAACTGATCTTTCCTTTTTTTTTATCTTCTTGAGTTGCTGATTTACCTACGACCTTGTTTCACGTCTTGGTGCAGACTGCCACGATGACTGCCCACTCGTGCTCGCTCGTAAGGAGGCCGTTAAATCCGTCCGCATTGACTGTCACCGCATTAGGAACGTCAAGTTCGCGATGTGGCCGCCAGCATTGAATGCGCCTGCAGCAGCGTGCTGGCATCTGCTTCACAGGTCGAAGCACATCGAGGGTGACGAGGGAGCAGACATTATTGTCGAAATCTCACCACTGCTGAGCTACTGCGGAGAAGTAAGTTGTATGTATAGACTGCTGTAGGCACGGTTTTCCGACTGTGGGATATGCTTAGTGCCTCCAGCGAAGCAGTTAATGCATCCTGTCGGCATTGGGTGCTTCATCCACCCACCTGTGACACGGGAGGCTAATTATTTTTCCGGTTCACCACTCGTCTGCACTTTGTCGGCACTTTGGGGAGCGATTCGCCTTCTCTTTCCTTGTAGGGCCTCTCTCAGTATGTGAAGGGCAAGGTGCTCACCTCGCCCTTGTTGTTATCAGCTGAGAACGAACGCTGCCATGGTCAGCAGTAGAGTGTGTCATCGATGTGCATCTCTGTGCGACGACTGGAATAAATAAAATGGTCGTCGTCCACTTCAGCTCTTCACTACCAATTCAGACCACTTCTTTGACTAGGCTGCCGATCGCTGTTCTCGGAGGACCATCATCATGGCGCTGAGGGGGGGAGTGGGTGGGAGTGCCTGGCCAATGCTGTTTTGTTGCCTGGCGCAGTGCAGCGCTCACGCGGCAGCTGTAGCCCAGCAGTCGACTTGCCACCGATGCCTTTTGCGTTCTCGGCGAGTCCGCAGCAGCAGAAGCAGAAGCAGCAGCAGCAGCCGTGAGAGCTGTGAGTGTGTGCAGCGGCATCGATCGTCGAGCTGAATAACCTGCTGCTGTTGCACGCTTGCCGTGCAGGCCCAAGCATGCCCAGACTGATTGACGACACTTTTTTTCTCTACGCTTACTTGGAATCAATTTAAGATGAAAAGAATATAAATTGATCACGTATGCCTTCACTGCTGCGTTTGCTTCTGGCCGGGCAGCAATGAGTTTGGAACTTCAGTTGGATCTTTATAAAAGATACTCTTAGCTGGGCTGAACGTGGTGAGTGCATTCAGGTTTATGTGTCCGTTTATCTCCAAACCGTCTTTATCTCTGATATTAATGTGTTGCACATTTTCATCTACTCTTTGTTTCTGGATAGTAAGTGTTAGTGCCTAATTGCACGTGCGTTAAAAGTATAGCAATGGCCGTTATTCTCCACAAACTTGGCTTTTGTGACCAGGGCCGTGATGCATTTAAAATTAAATTATTTTAGAGAAAATTGCAGATGCAGATTTGGCGAAGTCTTGTTAGCTCAAAAAATTCATACTTTTTGTATCGAACGTATTTTTCGTACATAGTCACACTACCTGATCATACTAGAACGGAACTCGATCACATTTCCTTTACAAGCGTAACATGCTTTGTTGTATCTACTTTTACTAGACCAAGTCATGGGGGCATGGTGTTGATAAGTTTTTCTACTCATCAATACGTCACAAATTTGTAATACCTTCTCTATTAATGTGTTCCAGTAATATAGATAGTAGTGTAAGTAAAGGAACCTTCTGCCCGCCGGATCAGTTTAGTTCCAGCTGCTGCCTATGTTGCTGCATACGCCGGTATGGCAAGGTTGCCTAAAATGGCCACCGGACCCAAACGCTGTATCTAAACTGGCGAATGCTTGGAGGCGAGACACCCGAGAAATTGTCTCTAGTGCAAGATTGCATCGAACCAGCCATTTCAAACACTGGGTACTGTTCAGAGTCGAGACTGGCCTTATAAGGCTGCGTCTGGTACAGTCGCTCTCACTTGGCAGCCAGGGAGATCTTGGAAGTGTGAAGGTCGTAAAGTTTGTCGTTAGGCAGCAAATGGAAATCGAGCAGAGGCTGTCTATGGACACATATGCTACTGCCTATATACGCTCAAACACGTCATCGAAAATTTAGCCACCGTTCTGTTTCGAAGGTGGCATTCATCTTGTTCTTTTGGGTTTGTTCTCGATTGGTCGACTGCCTCGATAGCCTCTGATCTACCGCCAAGAAGTATACAACCGGGCTAGTTCCTTGAGAACATCGGGATTCCCGTAGAGATTATTTCCGTCAGCCAACAGTCCCCCTCCTTACCACTAGTGAAGACTAATGACGTAGCATCGAGTTCTCAGGCGTCTCGAGTACGAACGTTCGTCAGTGTATACGCAGCTTTTACTATTCTGATTTAAAAAAGCCGTTATTGCAGCCTGCTGCAATCGTGATCATTAAATAAAAAAAACTTATGTAAAATGTAAGCAAAGTTTCTGTGCAAGCATATTAATTTTTAGCGCTAAAGGGAAGTTACACTACCTGTCTGAGCTGCTCACGCGCTTGGGCCGAGCTAAGCTTTAGCTCAAACATCTGGCCTTATCGTTGTCAATACTTCATGCAAATTTGAGGGGGCGATTCTTTAGATGTTATGCAACACAGAGTTCCGAGCCTTCTATCACTTCGCCCCAGAGACGTTCAATGGTATTCATTCGGGTGGCCTAGTTAATCCCGATATTGACTAGACCACCCGATTAGCCAGCGTAATGGTCCTAAACTAAATTTAGTAGTGTTTTCGGAAAAATATTGAACACACTTCGCCGCGTGCGTAGGCTCATTACCTTGTTTGAAAAGAAAATTATCTCCAGACAGACGGCCCATTGCACTAGGTACTGAAACGCTCTGGAGTAGTTCTAAATAAGCGTTTTTTGTCATTGTGCCAGATATCCGCAGCAGAAGCAGCCGTGACTCCTTTACTACTATATTTCACGTCTTCTGAAGGCAATTACCATTGAAAACCTCATTGGTACAATGGCACACGTACTGCATACATTTGCTCCAAACGAAGTCGGACAGAAGTGCCTTCTTTGTTTCCTAGCGAGCAAACGTACCTTCTTCATACAGTCGACATCGAATCACATCTCTGCCAACTAACTTTCCAATAGCTAAGTCTCATATGGTGCAAATGCCACACTTGAGCCTTTGTAAAGGCAGTCCACTAGATAGTCCGATAGCCATTCCGATTTGTAACAATGCGAGGCTAGGAAATGCCGGGGGATGCTAGCTAGTGTGCTGCTTTTTCGCACTAATGCGCATGTCCATACAAAAACACCTCCAAAAACGGGCAGTGCGGTCATTTTCAAGCCGATGTAAAATCGCGAAAACGCCGGCTATTTTTGCAATGAAGTTTAGTAAGGGGTCGGCAGTGAGTTCTTTAGGATTTTTCTATTGTTTGCACTACTTTGCGAAAATGCTATAGCGAAAGGCATCGAGTTAACTGGACGCACTCGTTCTTTGCCCTTGGATCTAATGCAGAGGGCGGAGCCGGGATTTTTATTTAGAGGGGCGTCCGACCCGCGGGATTTCCGTGTAGGCGGCCTAGACCCGCGTGATTAATGAAAAGTACCGGTACAAACGACAAGTGTTTATTTCGACATGAACTCTGCAGTTGCTCGTCGAGTAGAATTAAGACGATAGTTTGTCGTTGCTGACGTATGGGAAGGGGTGCAGGAATAATAGGTCGCTGCCCACCCCCACACCCCCACACCCCACACCCCCCCCCCCCGCAGTAAAGGGGAGTGGCAAATGCCCCCTGACTGCCACTGGGCATCATGCTCCATGGACGACTACCTGCCAATCATAAGCATAAAGGAGTCGCAGTCGCTCTTTTTCGCTCAAGCTTTCTACATGCATTTTGCCGGTGTCACTTGATTCATGCAAGCATCTGAGAGACGTGTCTTGCTCACCTGTTGCCAGTTAATCCAGATTGGGGGCGAAAAAGTACTTGACGGAAGCATCGGCTAAGCATTCGCGTGTGATACAGGGCATGTTTTGGCATGCTGTCGGGGATCGGTCGAGCCAACTGTGGGCTGTGTTCACCTGCAAGAAAGCTCAAGTGGGTAAGGTAGCAGACATTTGCTTTTTGCTCGAATTTGCTCGAAATTGTGCAATAAAACTGACAGTCGTGAATAAAAACGAATAATAATGGGTGTCATAATTTTATTTATTATTATTAAACTAATGCTCAGTTCTTTGGTTGGTTAATAGAATGGGTGAAAAAGAGGTGTCCCAAGTACGCTAAAAGTTGCTATACCAATACAGAAGCCCTCCGACCGCGACACCAGCTGCTACTTCTTCGCGGTGGGGTGGACTCTTCCAAGCATCCGACCTGCGAGAATGCACCTGCCTCTCAGCTGTCTAGACCCTCCTCCATTCATTGCTACGGTGCCCCCACTGCTCTAAGCGCATAGAACTCTTCATAGTACTCTTTCTTCTAAAGAGAGACCAGCCGTTATCAGAAGAGATCGAGGAAGACATTATAGATCCGGATGGCAACTTTTGAGGTTAAGCTGAGGAGAGAAGTCCATTCTACTCCAAGCAAAAGACCTTAACGACTTAATCAGACATCTTTGCCTCACCCAAATCCAATGCCGAACTTTTGATGTCTTGGCTGAAGCAGTGAAGCTCGTGGAACTGTCAAAGGAAGACTCGTCTCAGGTTTCTCTTGCTTGTTCACCCGTCAAGATGGCAGGCTTGTACCATAACGTCAACAGTCTGTTCAAGGCGAGAAGGAGTCACCTGTAACCCGAATGAGTGGAGTCTCTCTCATTGACATCACCCAGAAGCCTCAGAGCAGTGCTGCTACTCCATAATGAGAACAATGTACCGTCACTTTCTCTGGCTCACTCCTCGAGCAGCAAAGAGCATGGCATCAGTGTCTGAGTTCGGGAGGCCGGTCATCAGAGACATCAAAATGACCATTCATGATGAGTATCCGAGGAGGTTTTAACAGTTGTCATGTGTAGAAGGCCTATGGAAGATAAGTCTGATAACTATGTTGGTCAGAGCACGTACATCAAACCTTCGGCATCGTTCCCCACTCGTGCTTGACGAAATTCTTTTTCGGCATTGAGTCACACGGCAACGGCTTTGGTAGTTCTGTATTTTGAAAGTATCCCTGCTATATTTGCCTTTGAGACACCAGGGACAGCCATGCATACCACACCACGTGCACGAGTGTTCATAAGAGCTGTGCCTTCATTTTAAAAGCGTCATTCAGAAGACTGCTTCTACAGCTAGCCACCACGTCCGATCCCTATCCAGATTAGGAGCTGTCTTCCACAGTTGCTTGTAAAAAAACTGACTAGCCTCTTAGTTCTGTCTCGGCTGGATATTGGACAATTCCTTTGGCTGGGCTACCAAAGAAAGCAATTAGACCACTGCACGCTGACTGTGAATATGGCTGCAAGGCTAGTCTTCATGTCCCAGAGGTTTTGAGCAAGTGTCTCCTTTGCTGAAGTAACTAGGAGGATGTCGGTTGAGCACGGATACAGAGCCAAGTTCTTACGCTGACCCCACAAGGCCCGCCACGCTTGGCTCATTCGTACCTAGCTGAACTGCTGCATCAGTTTGCAGCCTGTTCGCGCCCTCAGGTCCTGTGTGGACAATAAATTAGCTGTCCCATTCCTCTGCTTAAAGACAGTGGCGACAGAAGCTTTAGCTCTGCAGGTCCTAGACTGTGGAACTCGCTTCCACAATTCTTACGCAACGACAACTACTCTCCTACTGCCGACTATGGCACATCCTTTTCAGTGGTCCTGAGCTGGTACTTCTATGGCTAATCACTACCTCAAATGCTCTCTGACTCTGCTATGCTTCCCACTTTCTCTTTGTTGAGTGAGACGAAGTCTGTGGCTACCGAATGGCATACCGAAAGCCGCTTAGGCTGTGAGTGCGCTGCGCTACAAAACTATCCTGCGTAAACACCCACGTGGTCTTTATGACTTTGTGGAGTTACAGATGGAGATACATTACATTACATTACAATGTGGAGCAAAGTTGTCAAGTGAGAGCCACCGGTGACGTCCTGATTGCACCAGTTCACACCATGGCCTTATGAAATAACTTGTCACAGCTCTAGATAGGGAATCGGCAGCACCAGCAATCGAGTATCTTCTTAACTTCTTCCCTAAGCTGCCGAGGCAAGTTGAAAATATAACTCATCTGCATAGCGCCCGCAATAGAACTTAATCTCCGGTTCAGAGGCTTCACATATGCCACGAGGCTCGAGCCCACACCCTCGGTCATCAAATACCCGTTTGCCGTGGTTCGAGGCGAGTGCCGTTACCACTAGGCCAAAGCCGGATATTTTAGTACCACGAAATAAAGACCTTTAAGTGCATTTATTTCCCAATAAACTCCCAAGTAAGGAGAAAGCAGCACGGAACAGCTTCGCTGCAGTTGTTTTCGGGGCTTCCTGGTCGACCACGAGGCAGAAAACTAGCAGAGCTTATATTGAGACTATGGTTGAAGAAACCACGGCACAATGTTGGAAGTCTTTAAAGTCTTGATCCTCATCATTGATTCTCATGAGAATCCGAAGAGAGCGTGTAGGACAGTAAGACTCGAAGAAGCAAAGACATCACTTCACCAGGACTTACTGGACTGTTGAACGCTGCTACCCAGGCCAGTGTAGAGAGAACATGATAGGAAGAGGGCTGCTTCGTTAAAACTTATTCACAGTACAGACGAGAATCTTCACTACCCAGATCACAAAAGCAGACTGTGGAGGCATGCTGGTCATTTTCTGGTACTTTTTGCAGGGCTTTTTACTCAAGCACACAGTCACACTAGACCCAAGAGACAACCCGAGTTTTGTCTATGGACAAAGAACCCTTCCGAGGAAATCATTGTTGAAAAGAGCGAACCGAACCACTCATTGCTGGTCCCGCTTCGTGGGGGGGGACCGGGGGGGGGCGTTGAATACTCTCCTTCATTGGCCGCTTGTGATCGTCGGCTCCAATCTTACGGCTTTTCACTGCTAGCACAGGACGACACTCAGTTGTTACCTTTGCTCATTGATCCTCCCAGACCTCACACGAACGTCCAAATTCTCTCAACTCTTCTTGCTGACTGTATTAATTACAAGATGAAATGGCATACACGCACATTGGCTGGCAGCAACATTTCTTAAATTGAATGATGATAAGAAGCTAACTTTACTAATAATGGGCAAACCAAGAGTGATTTCCGAAATTGGAAAAGGCTATACTCAAAATCGTCTTCTGCCAGCATAGCTCCTGTCGAATCTGCACGAAAATCTAGGTGTCCTGTTCCCAAAGTGACTTTGCGTTAGACGACCAGATCAGCTCCACCCGTCTGCCTACTTTATCAGCTACATACAATTGCCGAATTCGGGCTTACTTTAGAGCAGAAGACATTACATCTAAATTGATCCATGCAGTGTGAGATCTCCATACCGATCCTTTGTAGCTCACTACTTTTGCTGGCTACCGGCCCTGTGCAATCAGGCACTAAAGAGTTTGGTGCAAAAACTTTGCTGTCGTGAGACATCGACCGTTGCCACGTCTGTCACACCACTCTAATCTTCCTGACCTTGTCAATAGTTCCCAATCAAGCAGGGCGTCGAACTTCAAGGTTCTCTCCTTCACTTTTTATCTCTTTCATTCGATGGCTCCTTCTCCCCATCAGAACTACTCCCACAAGGTTTAGACAGCAGTATCGCCTGCTTAAGACTCAAATCGTGTTGTAGCAGTATCGTCGACGAACCTACAAAGCTTTGGAGATGGACCGTGAGTGGAGTTTTGTACATCTCGCGCACAAGCCAGAACTCACTCAGCTACTGAGGGTAAACGGTCATTCCCCTGAGACGACAGACAACAGAAAAAGCTAAAAAAACATTTACAGTCTTCCGAGGGTGCTATACAACAATTGTTTATTTTTTTTGGTTTTGAGTTTATATGTGCGTGCATCAGGAAGGCGGCATGGACCAGCTGGGCCCATCCGAGAAATAGCACGGGTTCTAACGCTAGTTAGACTGCGAAAAGACTTCGAAACAGCGGTTGCTGTGTTCAATAACGTGCTCACATCGTCAGAACGAGTGTTGCTCGGTAGGCCGCGAAGAGGATGGCAGCGGTCAGCCAGGATGGAAGAGAGTTGCTCAAGATGGTCCACGCAAAAGCTTCTGTGTGTGTTAAAACAACGCCCTAGCTTAAGTGTGCGGCAGGCAACAAAAAAATCACGCAATTTGCCGCGCGAAGGAGTTGCCCAAAACTGGACACATCAAGCTTTCCTGTAGAACGAGGATAGTAATGACGCGCAGTGTAGTATGAGACAGAAAGCTGCTTTTAATCAACATTGCGATAGCCAGTCACGGATCCGCGACGAACGGGCCAATGCGGGTCTCCGGGACCGGCAGGTGGATGGCTCTCTCGAATGAATCGGTCGGCAGGATTCGAAAATCTCATATACTTACGTAACGAAGTAACTTTAAGCCACATTTAGGTCAAGATTACAACAAGGGAAAACGTTACGGCATAACGATGGACGGCTTACAAGCACACAGAGCGCGGAAAGCGAACTAGCGCAACGGCTATTCGTCGGCCAGCGCAGACGGAGCACAGCCGGTGGAATCTAACTCCTTGGCTTTGCCGCCTCCAGCAGTGATGGCCATGCCCGAGGAACCAGTCTGATGATCGGGGTCCCTCTTCGAATCTCTTGTGCTACTCAAATAACTCCCTGCAAACGCCGGGTCCAGCGGACTTCCGCCGCCTGAGCACGCTCGCGCTGCTTTGCTCCGCTCGATCTTTGCTAGCGGGCTGGCGGGCATTGTGCGCAGCTGGTCGTGAGCTGCACGTTGAGGGGCTCAGCCAGAGTTCTCTGCCCAGTGTGCTCTCCCCCCCCCCCGCAGAGCACGAGCGACAGCAGCCAATCGCCCCCGCAGTGTCTCACAGCAGTTGTTGGCGCCATGAGCTTCTGAACAGGCGAGCAAAGGCTAGTATTTTGAAGTTGGAGGATCGTGCGACAGGTTGCATCATCACGGCCCTCCTTGCAGCCCAAGCTGCTCAGGGCCACTGCCAACATGAAGGGGGGGGGGGGGAGCAAAACGCTATAGCCATCAATTCGACAAGCTGGGGAGGCGTGCTTCATCTGCAATGATGCAGATTTGGCAATTGATACGGGCGCCAACAGTGCACGAGGTCACTGCTCATTTTGGTAACACCACAAGCCAGACAGGAGGAATGGCTCACTTGCAAAATTACCACCCCAGCAGGCAAAATTCGAATGCAAACGTCGTGGAAGGTCATGTCATGGTGGATATATGACTTAGTCGGAAACCCGTAGTGAAAAGACCATCATACACGATGTAAGCTGCTAGTTATAAGTGGCCGGCGCCACGGGTAAAACAGAAAATTTACCATCCATCAGGGCAGGAAGAACGGTTACTTCAATACATGTGTTACAAAAACCCATCTATTCCCATACCCATGATTCTCCACCATGTACCCAGCATACGACATCCTGGTTTCAGCTTCTCCCGCGACACAGTGCCGTGATGTTTGTCATTACAATTCAAGGAACCACTGCAAGACCTGTTGGCTTAAGTTGTGGTGCTGTGTCACACTGTGCCGACGCCACGAGTAGCACAGGGAGCACGGCGCAGCTGCTGCACAGTGATTCACAGAGCAACTGCAAACACTAAAAAAGTCCATTCTAGAAGCTCTTATTCTACACTGCAAAGCTCAGTCGTGTGCATTTATAATCATAAATAACGATGATAACAATATAGTAAGGCATTCGTAATCGCTACCCTAAAGAACTAATCTGTTAGTCGGCATGTTGCACATGCATGTGAGATGGTGTCAATTCAATTTCAGCATTGCTTCCACTTCGGCACAGGAGAGCAGGAGAGCAGAGTTTGCGATGCACCAACAGCAGAGCTGCTGATCCATCGCTCGATGATAACAAGCAAGCTGCAATTGTGGGCCGTGCTATAGCCGGACATGGGACTGGATCTGGGGGGGGAGGTATTTGGTAGCTCAGGAAATGGCTAGTGGGGAATTTTTTGATAAACTAGAAAGGACGAGATAAACCGGATCTGTCAGCAACAATCAAGCCATATAGTACCCAAGAATTTTGAAAGGGAACTGCGAAGGGTGGGAGGATGCCCAAACTGGGGCTGAGTCCCTAATTTGGCCAAGCAACGCTTTTTTTGCAACACACTGCACAGACGTTATTGTTCATGTCACAATTGTTGCTAGGGACCTGTTGCTGCTCCACAGCAAGGCAAACCGAGCAATCCCCCACGCGGCTCGCACTCTCGGGTACAGTTATGAAAGGGCAAGGCGGCACAAGCGACAGCGGAGGCCTTACGTTTTGCCTCGAGGATAATTACGGAAGTATTCGCCGATGTCCGTGCGCGGCCTCAACAAGATGTTAGTGGATCTCGGCTGTTTTACTCAAAACAGGATGAATTCAGGTCCCAATCAAGTCCGCGGTCAGAGATACGCCGTAGGGGCGAAGAGAGACAGAGAGTCAGCTTCGGGTACGCCTGACACGATGCGCGCCAAGTTTCAGGCGCATCGCGGTTTTTTGAGGCGCAGAGCAACGCCCAGCAAGCGCACCGGGGCTTCGATGAGCGGCTCGAGGGTGTCCCTAATTGATGACGCCTCGTAGTTCTTCCGTTCCGGCGAGCAGCGTTGTCGCGCAAAAACCTCAAGCTCCTTGTGCACGGGGCTCCAGCTCAGACCGGCCCGACTTCAGTCGGTGGGAAGTACTCAATCGAACGAGCGCTATTCAAACGTGTGCGAGGGAGCAAACGGAGGGCTGGCGCCGTCGTCGGTGGCTCGTGCACATAGAGGTGCGAGGCACCCCGCCCCACTCTCGGCAGGGCGTCCGTAGGGGGGCGGTAGTGAGAGAGAGAGAGAGGAGAGGAGATGAGATGGAGAGAGAGGGAGGAGAGAGAGGAGAGGAGAGGGAGGCAAAGAAAGAGAGAGAGAGAGAGAGAGAGAGAGCCAGCCAGCCAGACAGACAGACAGACGCCAGAGACATGCGTGTACCTCCGGGTCTTGAACATTTCGTCTCCAGCTTCTCCTGGACACATTCTGACGCTGACGATGTGTCTTCGTCTCTCGAACTTGCGCGCTCCCGAGTGAGCGCAGAGCTGCAGCTGGGCACCTTGCACAGGAGCATGCAGCGCGCGTGCTCCGCCCGCTCCTCCTTCTCCCTCGGCTTGTCAAGAAGATTCTGGTCGGAAGACGAGCGAGCGTGGTGCGTGGCGCACTCCTGCGTGATGCCGATGCAAATCGGACTCGAGGCTGGCGAAGCGCTCTGATGCCTGCGCGCGGTTGCCAGAGACGGCCCGGCAACGCATGCCAATGCCCGACAAACGCACGACGCACTTTCGGAACGTTGCCATGATCGCCAGCGTACTCCCTTCACCGATTTCGCGTGAGAATGTAGCATGGCGTATACCGATGACATCGTGACCTGCAGCGAGAGAAGCTGACATCGCGGGCCGAAAGATCCTTCAACCTCGAGCAGAGAGAAGAATCAAGAAGCCATAGTCACCGGTCGAACTCTGCCGCTGGTTACAGCACGAGGCAATGCGAAGCCTGACAGTGAGGCGAGTGGCATCGACTCTCACACTACGAGTTTGCTATAGAAAACCAGTAGAGATTCACTACAGAAGGGCTATAGCAACGACAGGCAGGCGACCATCATGATGGGCTGCATCATCGGCCGTACGTTCGTATGATGAAACCGCACGATACATCCGCCTGCATATCTAGCACGACTTTCATCTTCGTGAGCCTTCAAGGAGGCGCTGTCGCCGTGAAACTCACTGGGATGGTTACCACACAAGGTGAACACAGCTGACACTGCCGAGTCAGACAACACATGCCGATGCGAAGCTACCATGTCAGAAAGAGACCGAGGTTGCTCCTTGGCAAAGATGCTCGCTTCGCTTTTGTGGCGCTCTTAAGATCAGCATAAAAGAAATACCTCCATTTCGCACCAAGTCCAGTTCATCGCCTATTCCACCGTTTTAGTACCACCCTTACAAATGATAACAATAAATAAAACAGTCCCAGCCAATGCGTAAAGCGAAACTGGCCCTCATTCTCGACACTTAACAAATGCCAAAATATGACCTATTTTGGTAATCGAGCTGGTTTGGTCACTAGTGTGGAAGACGGTCGCCTTCGACCAAGGCTGAGTCTGGTCTGAGCTCCGAGCGAGGCATTTGATGAAGCACCTGAATAGAGATTAAGCTCTCTTGGGTCCTTCGCTCTCAGTGCATGGTAATTCATGGCGCGACGAGGCGCAAGCCATGTCAGCACACATAGCAGTAGACACCCGTGCTGCCACATCTGCTGGAACGCCAAAACACAAAAGGAGCAAATGCTGAGGAGCAGGCAGTCTTTTTCCAGCATCTCTTCAAATGTCTGCCAGCAGATTGAGGGCAGAGTTTTCTGTAGCCAAAGGAGTGAGGGGACCTTTAGCGATTGATGTGGGAACCAAACTCGAAACGGCGATTGCTCGACGGCCACTGCTGGTCGGTGAAAGTAGTGCAGTGTGGCTATTGGCGACGTATCACGACTGGCATCTGGACGCACGCTAAAGCGGCAGAGTGAGCTACACCAGGTCTGTAGAAGAGACTGTCACCAATGCATGGAGAATCCAGCTTGGCGGTAGTAGGCCAAGCCCCATCCATGCTTTTTGCAATGTTACGCGACTGAGACCACTCGTGTCACGATGAATAAAAGAAATCAAGTGCGAGATCTGAAAGTTCTCTTTATGAGTTCACATAGCACTAGAGAATTTCCATCTCGAATTGCAGCAATACTCATGATAAAAACTGCAATATGCCCATCATTGAAATAAGGTAGTGCCAGAATAGAATTGACTCGCAACGATATAATAGATTAGCACAGGTCAAAACAGCTACACATACACATACGCTTTCATGCCAAGTCATTAATCTATACCATGGCTTTGGGCCATAACTACTGAGCAGCTGAGCTAAGAGCCAGGACAAAGCCCGTGAGCAACCCAGGACTGCATAACAAGCTGATACGGCACGCAGTCTAGCAGACGCAGCTGCTAGACAGCACGTTAGCAAGACACTTGCTGCAGACGCATACTAACTTGTTCACTCAACGAATGCAATCTCGTGGCATTGTAGCTCAACGCACCAAAGGCAGAAAATGAGCTGGATATTGGATTTGGAACACAACTTTTTCCCCCTAGGAGTGTCAGTAATGCTGGAAACGACCAAAGCGCTTTACAGATGCAGATAATTTCACCGTCTCTCCAAACTTAAAGAGCATCATAGGTATGCGCACCTTGTCGCAGCAGCAGCAACTCCAGTGACTGACATCACAATCAGCAGAAACACGGCATGCACTGCTCTCACATGGCTGCACTGCAGCGTCTTTCACTGAAAGGCACGATCGATAAGCTCATCGATCTCGCGACATCATCTGCGAGCAGTACGAGCACACTATGCGTGTATTCGTTTCATCAGACAAAACAGAAGATAAAACCGTGAGCAACATCGATCTGCTCGACTTTGCATTGCAGCGTACAGTAAGCTGTCACCAGGTTCCTGGACACCCGGCCAGACAATAGCAGCCGTCTAGGGTCAAGTACCAGTAGAAGCTATATGGCTGCAGCCAATTGCAATAGTCCAGCTCAGCCATGGATCGAGCCAGCCAATGTAGAGTGATAACAATGTGCATGCATCTAGTCTACCGTTAACAATATCTTTCTTAACGGTCTCATCGCATCTAGTCTACGTCAACAACATCTTTCTTAACGGTCTCATCGTCTGCCGGGATTGGAACAATCATTCTACCCACCGAGCGCCTCGAATCACTGTGTTTAGCTTATGTGCAGCAAATATATAAAATAATTATAATTCATCTGCAGTAGCGCCCTAAGGAGAACTTAACCCTATTCAGGCGTTTCTTTCGTCATTGGTCCGCCCGACGAGGTTTCGGAGCCCACGACCTCGGCCAGAACACTTGGTCGGGAGCAAGCACCTTAACTACTGGGCCCAACCTTTATCCCACTGCCCACTCCTAGATACAATTTCATGCTCAGTGCGATTATCGGCAACAGCTATGAGTTGAGTGTTTTGCCTTTTGTCAATTGACATGCCGACCCAGGGGGTAAACCTTGAGCAAGGTGTTATCATTTCCGGTCATCAGTTATCATTTTCCGGCTCCCAAAATCTGCAGGTCTAAATGAAATATCATAGTATATATATATATATGCTATGTGTGTGTGATGATGTGTTGCCACTGGAGTCCCAGGGAGGATCCGATCTCCGTGCCCTGAATTCCGGGAACATGAACACGACACTTTCCCTAGTAGAGCACGGGCATGCTAAGCTGCGCAGCATAGGCTTAAAGCTGCTGCTCACGCCATGCAACGACATTGCTCTACTGCTTGTCAGAACTATGGTAGCAGATATATATATATATATATAGATAGATGTGTGTGTGTGTATATATGTGTATATATATATGTGTGTGTGCATGCATATGTGTATATATATATATATATTAGACTAGAATTACATACAAACAAAAGTCCTTCACCAAATGCAGACTGTACTCTGCAACTTTGTCATTACCTCAGAGAAGCAGGACCCGGTCGCCAGTGCTTTCAGCCCGGCCTGAAGTTCCACGCCCCACATCGGCGGTCCTGCGCCAGTCTTAGCTACTCGAAAGAATGATTGATTACTCAAGAGCTCACCTCTCAGGTGGACTTACTGCAGTGTAAGCTCGTAAGTTAAAGCATCCGTTTGAAAATTGATCACCGCATGGGCCAAGTGCTGATGGCGTGGGGCCCGACCTATCAGCAGTCTGGGATGCAGCCTCGTATAGATGGCAGATCTTTTGCCGCAGCTTTTCTGAGTACACAAAACACGTCGCAAAAGAGGGAGTGGATCTCAGAATGCTCTTTATATTCAAACGAGCAGCTCACTGCTTGTCGACTCGCTTCTGCTGACCTTGCATACTGTAGCTCGGTCGAGGAAGACAATGCTATGCCTGTCTTGCCACGTGCACATGCACCATCTTGCCACTTGATGGATGGAAGGACAGACTCATCGACTTATAGGTTGGTAGAGATGTCGCATTTCAAAGCTGCCAGCGGCCTTGACCCGGTCCAAAACGACAGCATGCTTTGAGGGGTGGCTGGCTGTACTTCCGTGGGCATAGGATGCATTTCCCACAGGGGGACGAGCGTTTCAAAGTGCCTCTGTTGCTATTGCTTTCGCCAGCAGACAGATGCCCGGACCACATAAAAGGACTTCGTCAGTCTCGCCGGCCTTTCTGAGTGTGCAATCAGTCACGATCGATTGATCGTCGTGCACTGAAGAGGGATTGAGCGCAATCTCTAGCTTAAGTGCTGGGCTACATTAAGGCTAGGCGTAAAGAGAACAGCCTCGAGAGCATGCGAGAGCAGCGAAAATCTGCTGCCAAGACTCTTTGATAGCGGATATCACCTCCACCATGCCCAGCACCTCCCAAGTCATCATGCAATGCAGAAGCACCGTGACTCTAGTAACTTGACTGTAGACACAGAGACGGAAAGTGTGGAGCAGATTTCCCAAGCTGGACAAGAGCTGCGACACATACAAAGAAAGTGATAGGGCATGTCAAGGGAATATATAATATCCCGCTATGAATATTGAAATGAAGTCGTCACCTTTTTGGATCATGTCTCTTCTTAACTCCAAATGTCAGAGTCAGTAGCACGACATCGAAGATGGCGATTGCAAGGAAAATTGAACAAGAAAAATGACCTTGGATTTCGTAGGATTATTGAGTGAGCTACACCTCAGGTCGACAACAGCATTAGTATCAGATCTCATGATATGCCAAGTTGTAGCAGCATCGGGTAGAACAAAATACATGTGACTGGCAGGTGGCACGTGTCAATCGGAACTCACAGCTGTCACTCCTAAACGGCTGTTCAGCTAGCGGTTGAGTGCAAACAGAAGCTAGGCTCATTAAGGAAATCGAGGAGTCTGTTTCGATGGCATTCGGTGCTGCTACCAGGACATGTTATAACACCACAGGAGTCAAATAGCTTGACTGACAAAAGGGATCACCAGCCAAACACTGGAGCTATCACCTCTGGCTTTTCCTTGGTCAGAAGAGAGTGCAAAGTCGTTGTCGGTGTTTTGACACAACTCGATCGCATGCTTCTGATCGATCGCTCAGCATCGCAATGAAGGAGGTACACGCTCACACTCAGAAAGGAGCTAGCGTGCCTGTCTCTCAATCAGCACATCGGATAATATTTCTAGAGCTCATTCTCGAACACTTGTGTCGGCTTGTATGATGCAACCCAAGTCCGAAAATTTAATGCCCTTCAGCTGTCTCAAACGACATTGGCTGCCACGTTCGACCAGACGCTGTGTGCCCTGGTTTCTGGTCTCAGGGGTAAGGTGCTCGCTAACGACTAAGGTCGTGGGCTCGAGTCCGATGCTGCAGTGTAAACAACCTGGATAAAAGTTTTCCAAGGGTGCTGCAAACAAATAGAGTACGTGTATACTGCTGCTCTACCGCAGAGATGGACTTGGCATCAGCAATTTTGCTAGGGAGGATGTCGGGAGGCAGCATTCAGTTTCTATTAATAGAGCTGCCTCCCGTGATAAACTGTATTTATGGGGGTTGGGTGGGTGGTTCGCTAGGCACGGATAGCAACCAGTAGACACTTGGTGGACAACAGTCAGAAAAAGCTAGTCAGCAGACCGGCTCAAGGCAGAGGCAATGGTAATGCTGGAATTACCGACAGGAGACCAGTCCCCCTTTGCTGCACTTGCGAAGGCAAAACAAACAGTTTTATCACCAAATTTGTCGGCCAGCTCATATGGTTTCCTAGAACATTACAACGTACCGTAACCAGAATGCTGCCATTGCATCTATATGCAGATGACGAACTCAGTTGTACCTTTGCTTTGTGATCCCTACCGGCCACCCAGCATGTCAAATTCTGTCAACTCCTTAAATGAATGTACTTGATGACGATCCACACACAAAATAGCAGCAAACTTTCTTAAATGTGAACTATGATAAGCCACACTTACTAGTTATGGACGAACCAAAGTTGATTCAGAAATGGAAAATGTAAGGATCAAAAATTGGCATATGCCAGAGATACGTCCTGTTGAATCTGCACGCAAATTAGAGTACTGTCCGACAGTGACCTTTTTAGACGAACCCCATAAGCGCCACAGTCAAGTTCTGGCCTACTTTCAGCATACGGAGACCATTGCTAAAATTGGAGCGTGATAGGCAGGTTGTATACCCATCACTAAATTTGGTTCCATTGCATTTGTGACACCCGACTCAACTTCTGTAATCTGCTGCTAGTCTACCGGCCTGTGCACAGGCGCTACCCACCGCCTGTTCAAAACTCGCGCCGGCCAGTCTCTGTCTCGTGCGCACATGGGCAGTTGCCACATCACACCACTTCTCGCCGACTGCCTAGCTCAAATCAATCTGTGCATACACTTGAAGGTTGCTGATGTTCATTTGCCAAGCACAATTCTATGCGCTTCCACACTTTCGTATGCGGATTGACACTCAGTTATGCGTACCTTTGCTTTTGATTCCCCTCCCTACGGCCTTCGAGCAGCCGTCAAATTCTCATCAAACTCACTTTGGCTCGGGCATGGCATTGTATCTACACTCCGATCATGGATAGGCCAGCAAATTTTCTAAAACTCTAAAACGATGACAAAAATAACTTTACTAGCTTATGGGCAAACCCAGTGTGATTCAGAAAGTGGAAAGGCTGACTTTCAAAATTTGGCTCTGCCAGCCATATTCTCCAGTTGCGAAATCAGCTCGAAAATCCTAGGTTGTCATATTCCAAAGCGACCGTCTCGGTTTGAACGACGCCATATCAGCTCCCAGTCAAATCAGGCGGGCCTATCTTTCAGCTTCTAATATTGGCTTAAATTCGGGCTTGTTTAGATAAAAAGGATACCAGATGGCCAAAGGTGGGGGGTTCGGCAAGTTTGGTCCATCATTCGTGACATCTCGTCATCGACTTTCAGCGCAACTCACTGCTTACTTCGTGTTCGGTACCAGCATGTGGCGATTCATCATTGCGATTGCAGCTGGTGCAAAACTCTGGTCCAGCTAGGGTCTTGTCTGTCGTGAGGGCAATCACAGTTGGGGCCATCATTACTAATTCCACTTCTCGCCGACCTGCACCTGGGTCCTACAGTCAAGCAAAGCGGATTGACTTCAAGTGTTTTGCTTCGGCTCCCACCTTAAATTCGGTCCTTCATTCATAGGCTTTGCTCTAATCCAGGCCTAATTCTTTTGCAGACATACGTACCCCATCAGGCCAAGGCATGCGCACCACCCGGCCTTTTCGGACAGCAAACAGTCTACAAACTACCTTTCGTAAGCAAACCTTAAATCATTTGGAGAGAACCGTGCATTTAGGCGTCGTATGGCTCCCACAGCCTGGAACGCTTCCCTCCCCGACCTGCATCATAAGGCATTTTCCCGCGTCACCTGACCCACATTAAAAGGGAAACTTAAAACATACCTATTTCTAGCCGACAGCATTTAGTGGGTCTCATTTGATCTCGCGTCCTCGACGTGCTTAGGCTTTTTCGGACATCTGTTTCACTATTTCAGCTGCAACTAACGCACATTTGCATGCGGACCCAGTGCAATGTAACGCTCCTAAACGGTTTATCAGTTTGTTGGTTTTTTAAGCATGATATAATTACTATTTCTATTGCGTGTCCCTTTTGGCGGGGGCAGCAAATGTCAAAGCGGGCCTAGGAAAGAGATTAAGGGGGGTCTTCCGGAGGGCGTCTTTAGCAAGTGGCAATATTATTATTATCTAGTTATTAAGGTTCTGTCACTCACTTTTTTAGTCCCTTCATTCTCTAGCTCCAGGCCCCTATCAGTCCAACAGACCAAGGAATCCTACAGCCCGTTGTTCTGACTCAAAATCATGGCAGTCATTACCTTGTACAAAACATCAAATCCTATGGAGACCGTGCCTGTCGTTCGTGTGTTCCAAAGCCAAGAAAACACTCCCGAACTGGCATCACGACAGCCCTAGACTTGACCAAGTTTAAAAAGAAGCTAAAAACGCACTATTTATCACAGCATTTAGTGGGTCCATGTGATTCGTTCTTTTGTGATATGAGCCATGAATGCTGCCACTAACATATTGCATGCGGACCTTGTACATCGTCACCTCAAACCGGCTAGGCTTCCTGTCTTGGAGCTGCTACCACTAAGCATTCGACCAGGCTCCTTTTGCGAGCATATGTACATGCCTAGAAAGAGATTAAGTTCTCTGAGGGTTGCTATGACAAAAGGTATACTTGTTATTATTATTGCTAAGAATTGTTGTCCTACATCTGTAGCAATCTTGTCTGAGGCTGTGACCGGATTTGCTTTTTCTCGATGTAGACCAGTAGGGGGACCTCTTAGTTAAAGAAGGTGCGCAATAATCTTCTATAACTGATAATAAAGTTTCGGACAGTGGAGTTTCCACCTAATAATGCAGTTTAGTGGTACTGCCACAAATCAAGATGATGCGAAATTTCCAAAGGCCACGCCTCTCAAACGGTGGTGCACACATCGGAAGAAGAAGATACTAAGTTTCGTACCGGCACGATGCGCCAGTCTCCAAGCTGTGCCTAACCCAAAACTTCTGACTGGAATTCGCTGTCCGATATCATTGGAGAAACGTTTTGGCGCACTGACCGAGTCGTCTTATTAACTGAACAGTTCGAGAGGCGCATGCTTTTGCCGTTTTTCTAAGCTCTAGCAATATGGAACAGCCCTAGTCCGAGTCTCATTTTTCAAACAGCAAGCTGTACCTTCAGACAGGGTCAGGAAGCTGTGCTAAACACTTCCTAGCAGGACGGATGTACTGGACGCCAGTGCGAAAAAGGGCTCGCGACTAGCACGAGCCCACGGCTACGTGCGTTTCCAGATCAACAGGGTTGAGACGCGACTGGCTAATGACACAACTGACAACAAAATGGACCGGCCACAACGGGCTCGCGCTCGACAGGATGGCACTTACACACAGGCTGAAGTAACCGCATTGCATTCCTGAAGCCGGTACGATTCGCTGAATGCAAAGCGGCGCTCAGCCAGGAGGAAGCGGGCGCAAGCATGCACGGGCAACGCTTAGACTAAGCTGGACTCTCGCAGGTACTCGTTAGCACAGCAGAAGCAGCTGTGCACCGAGGTGCTGCTGCTGCCGCCCCATTTTGCACCTCCGCAGGCAGCAGCTCTGAGTGAGTGCAAAGCCTAAGAAGCAAGCAAGGTGTGCGGCCGAACCAGTGCCGGCACCACACACAGCGGCACACCACAGCGGCAGCAGGAGTAGCAGCAGCAGCAGGCGAAGCAGCAGCAGCGAAGCGGCTGCGGCAGCGGCAGAAGCGGCGGCAGAGAAGCGAAGCAGCGGCAGGCAGCAGCGGGCCAGCAGCAGTCGAGAAGAATATGCACGGCAGCGGATAGAAGACGGCAGCAGGATAGTCTGTGTCGGCTGAGCGTTGTTAAGGAAGCTGTTATATAGTCGTTGTTAAGCGGCGGCGGCGGCGGCGGAGAAGCGGCAGGCAGAGCGGCAGACGAAAGCGGCGGCAGCAGAGCGAGCTGCGGGATAGCTGTTGCAGCGGCAGAATATGAAAGCAGGAAGAGCGGCGGCAGAGACGGCGGCGTTATAGATAGCTGCAGCGGAAGCGGCGGCAGAATACGGCGGAAAGGAAAAGCAGCCAGAAGCAGCAGCAGGAAGAAGCGGCAGCAGAAGTTGTAGCAGCATGTTGTTGTTGTTATGCAGCAGTAGCATATAGTACGGCAGCAGAAGAAGCAGCAGCAGAAGCAGCAGAGCAGCGGAAAGCTTGGCAAACTGGCAGCAGCAGCAGAAGCAGCAGCAGCAGCGACAGCAGCGAGACGGCAGCAGCGGCAGCAAGCAAGAAGCAGCAGCAGTCAGCTCTTTGTTCGCCCACCGGCATGTCGCAGCTGCTCCTTCAGAAACGTGATGTAGTGACTGAGATCCTTTGCCTTTCATCAGCTGCATGCTGTTCAGCGAGGCCATTTTCCTGTGAAAATGATGCTGCCTCGCGACACGCAAACAAAGAGCCACTGTCTCACACCTAGACAGCGTCAGAGCTGGCTTTGCAATAATCGCTACGCTACGCCGCGTGAAAACAGCTGCAGCTGTGCCATCCGCGATGAGCAGTGAGCGCAGAGTTGACGAAGCGAAGAAAGCGGCAGCACGCTCGGATTGCTGATGAACAGGTCGCTCCGGCTGAGCAGATCGAAGAACGGCCGCCAGGGCGATTCCTCGGGTTCTCGTGCTCCATTCTTCGCTGGAAGAAGCCTTCGGAGCCGGGAGGAGCGATCCTCCTGCAGCAGACGACAGCAGCACGATGGCGGTGCATAGCGAGTCTGCTACTACGGAGCTGAAAGTGGTTTGCAGTGTTGCATATTGAGAGCTTAAATGTAGACACCCGTGACTTGGAGAAATTCAATTTCAACATTAATGCTGTCTCCCATAACTCAAGCAGGTATTGGTTTTATCGCAACTGCAAGTTGAAGAAAGCTTTGCTTACCATCCAAAACGACGTTAGCATTACACGTGCAGACAGAGAGTCAACAATGTCGGCGGCATACAAATTAAAGTTCGATTTAGGTGATCGGTGACGTGCAGAAATCCAAACTCTCACCAAGAGAACCAGCACATTTCATACGCAGGTAACCAGCATGTCAGGCCGGATCGCGCATAATGCAACAGCTAAAGTTTAGAGAGAAATTAAATCAGGCAACCGACTATCAAAGAACGAAAGTGCGTTTAAGTCCTACAAATGACAGCCAACTATGCCCAAAGCATAAATCAAAGACATATCGTATGGTAAAGATCTGATCTCGGGCACAGGGTGGTGAACGTGTCGAGCACAGGGCGAGACAGATTCTGGAAGCAGTAAGCATGCGCTGATCAGCGCATTGAATGACGAGGACATCTCGATCGATGCTTCCTTTTGCAGCAAAATGGGAAGTGCCTCAGAAAGTAGATTGAGTTTTCCGAGGAGTGCTATATCAAATGCATTATTGTGCTTATATAACCAGTTCCGACTACATCAAGGAGGTCATAAAGCCATCCAGGTAGTCAGACTGTGGAGGAAACACAGATCACTCGCAGAACTACTTTACTTGCTGACACCGTGCAAGATAGTCTCTACCAACGACGGGTCTCGGACGATTTACAACCCACCACATGTTTACTAGCTATCCTCAATGAGTAATTTTGTCTCGTCACTCTGTGTGTTACATGAGTGTGTGTGTGTGTGTGTGTGTGTGTGTGTGTGTGTGCGTGTCTGTGTGTGTGTGCGGGCATGAGGATCCCATCTCAGTTCACATATTTATATTATCTCTGTCTCCTCACGTGAAACTCTGCATTCTACATGCCACGCATCTCATTTCCGCAGATCGTCATCACTATCACTATCACACACACACACAGCACAACAATACTTTATATACACACAAACACACATATAGGTCTCACTCCTCTCTCTGCTTCCTGCTCTTCCCTTTCCCAGTCCACATTCTCAACAAGTGTGTGATTTGGAAATGTGACTACTGCTACCTTAGCATGGCAGTGAATTGGCATAAAAGCAACGAGGAAATTGCGGCTGACATAATCATAGAGACAATGAAACCACAAGTGGCACTGGATGAATACAAACATTATTAAGTCTGTGCTTTTATAGCACCATATGAGAACCAAATCTCTATCACTGGGTGTTTTACAGCCTGCTGAAGCGAGAAGGAAACAAAGTTTAAGTTGACTAGCTGATTCAACAACCTTGATACATGACCAGCAGCTCAGGGCTATTGGCGGTCGTCTTTAACGTCCTAGGGTCCAGCTGATCACAGATGAAACCGAGGTCGTTGGTTAGGAAGTCCCACGGCATATGCCACACTGGTTTGGCCCAGTCATTAAGGTGCTTGCACTAAGGTGCTGGCTGTGAAGAGTCCTAAATAGAGATTAAGTTCTCTTACGGTGCTATGCAAATGAATTCACATATATATTATGTAGCAGACAGCATAGCTTCTCAGGACGCTATCATGCTCAGCAGCTGAGCAATACAAGACATTGCCGGCTGTAGGAATCAGCAAACCCGCAAATTGGGTCATAAGGAAGTGGTGCAAGCTGTGCTGACAGCTGAAGACCCAAGAGAGTTAATGATAAGCAGGAAATTATGCATAGACAAGCATACAAGTAACATAGACCAGCATGGCAAGCACACAAGTGAGACACTTAGAGGCCGCTGGTTAGTAGATCATCCCTAGTTTGTAAGATGCACTTGTAACCACTCACAGTTAAAAGCACACAAAGTTTACTGCAACAGGAGAATGTTCATCTCACTAGGGCAAAGAGAAGCTGAGTGGACCAGGGCTGCACCGATGCTAAGTCGGTACAGTGAGGTGATAATCCAAAACACAACTGCAGAATACATGGCGGGTGCACGTTCCTGCTCACCACCTCTAAACCAGGAACTCAAGAGCACATCACACAAAGACATGCACAGTCAGCTCTTTGGCTCTCTCAAATCTGATGCTACCGACGATCCTGGCTGCATAACAGGATCCTCACCTTTTCGGGAGGTAGCCCAGGAAATGCATGGCATTGCAATTTTGGCTCCCTACAGGCCCCGGTCGACTTGCTCTGGCTTCCTGGCCAGCTGGATGGGAAGCCTGAAGCTCGACTAGTGCAGCGAGAACATGGCAGCCCTCAGGCACTCCTGGCTTGGCGAGCAACAGTCTTAACTCTGCCCTCACGGCGCAAACAAACGCCACGAAAACACTGCTGAGTACACGTGCACAACGGCACGTGCCACCATCAGATCGCTCACCATGGTTAGTATGGTAAAGCCGGCAGAGCGCTCCATAGATATGTGCTGGAAAACCGCCGATACATCGTCTTTGACGACTGGACGGAGCAAATTGCCGAAAAGAATAATCACTGTGCACTGCATCGAGCTCAGTGCAAACCATGCACGCACAATATATACATAAACACTACACACTCGCACGCACGAACACACAGCAGCCTATGTATCACTCGACATGAGAACTACCGAAAGCTGACGACAAACCGAGAGCTGGGTACTTTGTTAAGCGTCACAGAACGTATGTTCAATGCAAGCTTGACGATTTCGAAAACACGAAGCGTGAAGCAACTGGCAGACGATGAATCAGCCAGACGTGGAGCAGTCACTCTCAATATGGCCATGGCTTTGAGAAACTACGTGGACGCGTGAGGACATTTGCAGAGAGAGTAGAGAGAGAGAGAGAGAGAGAGAGAGAGAGAGGGAGAGAGGAGAGAGAGGAGGGCATAGGAGGGAAGATGAGAGAGAGAGTACTGGATAGACATTGTTGCGTGGTGAGAGCGCGAGCACCATCCGGGGCAGGACAAGCTGACAGACGATTTCAGCGGCAGCGTACGGCCAGCGTACCAGGTCGTGCGTTGCTGCAGAGTATAAGGCGCTCGACTTGCTGTCAGGCTCTGGAAGCTCGATCCTCAGTACTTCACGCCGCACTCCTCCAGAGCTACCATCGACCCCCTTGAAAAGGCGATCGACGCGCCCGCGACTCTTTGAGTCCAGCGTCCGACTGACGCACTCAGCCAGGCTGCGGCGTTCGCTCTGATCAACACGGCACGCCCACTTACCGCCAGAAAGGACGGCCAGCTGACTTTGCTGGCCTCACTTCGCCCGCCGCCAGCTGCAGTCATTCCGACCGTGGCGACGTTGCCGGTAATCTGGCGACGGCAGCGACCCTTGCTCCGCCCACCCGCGTCGCCAGCGCGCGAGCCAGCCGGTAATCGGACTGGCCTTCTCGGCGGCGTGCGGCGGGCGAGACGTTAGCGCGCACGACGGACGAGCCCAGGCGCGCGCGGACGACGCGGCGCTCGGCGGCGCCGTTCGGGAGTCGCAGCTGACGGCCTGAGCGTGCCAGTCGCCACGCACTCGCGCGCAGCGGCTTCGCCCGCTAAGCCGCCGCCGCCGCCGCGGGACGAGCGACGGAGCGTGCGACCGCACACGCAACGCGCCACGGATGCGTCAGCATTACCCACCGCCGGAAGCGCATCACCTTTGGCCCTGACGCGCAGGGCGCGGCGGACGCGGAGGCTCGCGCCTCCGGCATCTCAGAGTCCGGTGGACAGCTTTGGGAAGGGTAACAAACCGCAGACTGAGGCCAGGGATCGCTATCTTTTCCGTTTGAGAGACGCCCCATCGGATCGGAGCGGCCGCCGTCGTCTGAGCAAGGCGATTCGGCGCGAAGAAAAGCGAGCGTCAGTAGCCGCGTGGCACGCGTGGCATGAGACGACGCAAACTGGAAACCTCATTGACTCAGCCTCGCGTCCCGGCTTTGAATGTCACCTGCTGCCGCATAAGACGCACGCCCCGGTGGATCGGTGGCATTAAGACCGCGAAACCCTCACCAGTTCGGCAGCGACGCGAACTGCTCTACGGAGTACTGCTATGCTTCCCATTTTCTCTTTGTTGCGCGAGAGATGAAGTCTGTTGGATACCGAATGTGTACCGAATGCGTACCGAGAGCCGCTGAGGCATGCGAGTGCGCCGAGACAAAACTCTCCTGCGCAGCCACCCAGCATAGTCTTTGGTGGAGTTACTCGAGTGAGGTACATTAACGCGGTGCGGTGCGAGCCGATAGCTAGCAATACGCCGACGATAAAGGCACAGCGAAACGGTCATCTCCGCGCGCAGCGCTAACTAAATAACACCGTCAGCCTGGAAGACACACTAATAGCCATTTTCCCTGGCTGATACATCGGACGACCGCCTGCCGTGACTCGCGAGCGACAGGCTCACGCTCCAGCGCTAGACTCACCGACCGGCCAGACCGTCGCGCTAAAGACCACGACCGCGGTCCAGGCACAAGCTCAGCATTAACAGCTTAGGTGATTAGTCACAGACTCACCACCATTCATTCAATGGGCGCTCAGGTAAGCCTCAGCCTATGGCGGTCATCCTTCTCACAAGCGTCCCAACTCAAAGTGCGGCAAAGCATAACTATGGCGCTCTCAATCAATGCTCAGCTGAGGCACAGGTCTGAAACCACCTCATGTCACAATCGCGCGCGTGGCAGTCGCGAGGACCAACCCTGGAGGGCAAAGCCGTGTCGCGCCGTCGTCAAATGCTTCGTTGCCGGTGCGTTCGCCGACACGCTAACGCGACCGAGCAGTCCGCCAGCATTCCATCACTGACCAGAGCCGTTCGACCCTCCCGCCCGCCCGAGGAATAAGCCAGCGGCGCAACTCTAGGTAGCCATAAGGCGTCCTGGCGGACAACGAGGGTCGACTCCCAGGCTACTCTGCCATACCGTCAAGGTCATGCGAAAACCTGGGCACGTAAACTACCCAAACGTAAAGCAAGCGCGTGACCTTTGGAGGCGCACTAGTAGGCGGGCTCCATCACTCTTTGTACCCTAGTAGCGCTGCGACAGTCGCGGTGGCGCCGCAGCGCCGGAGGTCGGCGGCGGAGTCGGGCGTGCTCCGTCGAGAGCGGAGTGGAGCGCGACGATTTCCGACCAGTGCGCGCGCGCGTCCTATCTAACATTGAATTTCGCCAGAAGCGTGCATTCGCAAAGACTTTTGTCCGGTGGCGTCTCCGAGAAGGCCGCTTTCGGCACAGTGAAACGGAGGCCAGATGGTGGCATCCACAGCGTTAACTGTCGCCCGCATTGAGTCGAGCGGCCAAGCCCGTCTGCTCGCGAATTTGCCAAGCTTGCCTCCTGCGGCGTTACAGCAACGACTGCGGCTCCGACCGCTGACACAGCTCGAGCACACGTACACTCGCAGCGCTTTCTTCTCTTCAGGCTTCAGCTACTCTCCTTTCCCTGCTTTGCCTCGATGGGAACAGTTGAGGCATCCTTGCTTTACAGACGTCTGCCCCTGGTGTGTGTGGGCTAGAAAAGAGAGAGCTGTCGGATTGCTCGCTCCTGTCAGGCCAGTCTGAAAAGGCGCGTAGCCTTGGGTAGCAGCTTCCGGCTATTTATACGCTTGCCATGTAGCCATTCTCATTCACCACTTCGCAGGAGTATATGTAATCGTAAGCGCGTTTCAACAGAAACTGAATACGCGTCAGTTACAGCATTTGCTGTGTCCGGTACGCATTGCCCTTAGCGCAGCTTGAAGCTCCGCTGACGCTGTGACGTTAGACTGACATCAGCCAATTGACGAACGTCCTTTGTGACGTGCTAATGCGTAAATCGCTCAGAAATACACTTTTTCCTAAAGGTGCCGTGATATACATATCATTATTGTTGTTGTAGTTATTATTATTCTTGATACATTTTATTATTCTACTTGGAAAAGGGTTGTGGATTTAGGTATTGCTGTGCACAGCCCAGTCCCGCTCCTTCAGCTTCCGGGCCCGAACACGCCCTTCCTCACGTCCAATCGTGTGTAACGCCGCAATAATCAGAAAGGAACACGCGTTTCCGTCTGGCAGTGTTCCTATCACTGACGTCCGTTTGGATACTTTTCTTTGGGTTGGCGATCGCATTGGCGTCATGCCATTGTCAAAGATCTCGAACCTGCACCTCCTTACTCGTGCCGACAGCAGAGCTTTAGCTGGCCAGGAATAATAGTAATAATAATACACAATAATCTCGTTTGCGTGTAGCTCCTTCCAAAGAACCAAAGCTCAATCACGTTTGCATTACAATTGTGGCTGCAAGAGGGCATCGACATACCTCAAGGTTTTCTGAAAGTGATATAATAATAGTTAATAGTTTGTATACCACAGGGTTTCTGAAATCAGTAATTATTGAAGAAACTGTTTTTATTTCTGTCTTTAATTTTCAAAAATCAGCTTTTAACAGCTGTTTGTAGTGTCTCTTTTCCCACTCATTTTGCTAGTAGCTTATTTTGTGATTTACGTCACTTTTATCATTGAGTTCCTTTCGTGATAAGTTCTAAATCCATGCATATTTCTTATAGTATTTTCACGAATGCGAAGTGCATTAAGCTGACTGTCCTGAGTACGCAATCTTAGATCTTTGCAGCATAAATTCGTGCAGACGAGATCAAAAACTCTTTTTATCATCCGTTTGAAGTGGTTAATGGATAACATTTCGTTGTACAATTTTCTGGAGATCAGTGCGGTGGCGAGATACTCAGAAAGAGCGTGACTCGGACTTAGTCGACTTTGAAAGTTGCCCGGCAGTCCAACTGCAATTGATAGATCGCATCTTTGCGTGAAGCAGCACATTTAATCGCCTTGAAGAGACAAGTCAGACTTTCATCATCATCGCTTATCCAACGTTGAGTCTTTTCTTCGTGACTGATTCCCGACGCAAGCATCTGCTCTCTCTGCCTCGTGCAAGAAAAGTTGTGAGGAGAATCAAATCCAATGTCGAATCATTATCCAGCGAATGACTCAAGTCAGCGCCCCGCGGATGGCAGACTTTCTGCGCCTCCAGATAGCGACTTGAAATTGATAGCCGATGGAGTTCCGGCGCGTGATCGCGCCTAGCTGCAGTCCAATCTCACGTCCGAACACACACTGGGTTGAAAGACGTTATTTTGAACAGTCGATTGTCTGATGAACTTGAAAAGCTTCGCAGTGATTTCATGAGCTGGATCGTGGTAATCGAGTCTCCCTTCTTTGTTATATCAAGACTGATCACATCAAAGTCCGTACCTGCTTCAAAATAGCCGGTTCATCGGATATCATCACTATCCCAGAGTGCCGAACACCATCAGTACTCTTCTTGCGGTGTGTCACGATGACCATTCCAAGGTACTTGGTTTCAGCGTGGTGGAACCATCCGATGACATCGATGTGCTAAAGCTATCTTATTTAACAAACGCGCCGTCCTGAGTAGGTCTTATCACACTCCCTCTTCGTTGTTAATTCTGGGCAACGCTCAAATGCTGTTTCATTGAGGTCTAACGATATCGCGAGCAGTGCTCGAGGAAAATACGCAAACAAGACCTGTTTTGATTGTGTTTTTATCGCGTAGCTATTAGAGATGTTGACTCAGAAAGATATTCGATGTCCTCTCACGCGATTGTCACTTCTTCTTCGCAATCATCATGCACCAGCACTCACACTCTTGCTTTCGTTCTGATGGAAGTTTAAATCCGTCCGTGAGATTGATGGCCGTATGGTGCTTTCGTTTCCAGTGATAGCTCTAATCGATATTCTATCAGTAGCCAGCTCGGTAGCAATCTCCTTCAGGTTCTCTTTGTCTAAGGAAATCGGCGATCGTACTCCTCTCTTATTGTTCACGGGCTCTTCCTTGAATCCCACATCGTCCAGCAAGTTTATCAAAATCAATTCAATGTATGTCAGACGATCCTTCACATTATCATGGGTTTCCAAAACACGTTTAATCATTTTATTGTATCGTCACATATCATCGCTCAGCTTTTGTAATGGAATTCTTTTGTTTTGCGGCGTAAGGCACAAACTGAAGACATGTTTGCTAGAGGCACGTCAATATTTTGATGCCACTGGATCAACATAATTATGATCTATCACTCGATGTATGCAGAATTTCACGTTAATTGCAGCGTGGCCAATTTGATCAAATTATCATAACAAATCATCAAAACATTCGAGAGCAGAAATTTCACAAAGTTTGTTTTGTTACGATATTTTTACATCCACAATGAACGTTGGAGCTTCAGCTTGTAGTATTTTGTTTAGTATTTTCGTCAGAAACAGTATACGATAGCTTTAAAGAAACAGGCTGTTTACTATTTTGATTATGCACACAGTTTTACTGTCACTGCGAAACAGTTACCAGACGCCTATATTTTGCATAGCAGCCTGAAGAGCCCGAGAGTAAATATTAGCTGAGCGAACGTATGCGTCTCCTTGAAAGCTTATTATTTAAATGATGCAAACCAATGCAAATGGCGGTGGGATAGATGGAAAGCGAGGTTACAGACCGTCGGTGCATACAGCCGAAGGCTCTATCATCAAAGGATTTCAGTTTGGCGTGCGAGGAGCGGCAGGACGGACTGGGAAGCCGAGGAGCGAGGTGCGAGAGCTGCCGAGAGAGCGACACAGAGAGACAGGAGCGACAGAGAGAGCGAGAGAGAGAGAGAGAGAGAGAGAGAGAGAGAGAGAGGAGAGAGAGAGAGAGAGAGAGGAGAGAGAGAAAGAGAGAGAGAGAGAGACGTCGCATTACGGTCGGTTCTCCGGGGTTTCCGCGGCTTTCCGCTAGGTTGGCCCTAACGCTGGCGCGCTACTTCGGCTGGCGTGGAGCGGCGTAGGGTTCTGGAGATGCGCAGACGATCAGCTCGTCAATGGTGTTGTTGATGTCATCCACGAGGATGGTCACCCACAAGACGAGCTACAGACAACGACGGCTGCGAGACGTCTTAAAATCTCGGCACTTTAGCTGCCGTCAACCCATACGCGTATATCGAAACCTCACACCTTGCTAGTAATTTCCAGTCTGGCTTTCAGAGCTAATCACTCCTACAGAGTCAGCGTATTCGGCATACAACGACTCTACTGCAGGAATGCAGACATGGCAGAGTGTCTCTTCTTAGTTTTGCTCGATCTTTTCATGCAGCTTTTGATACCATCGGATCACAAAGTACTTCTAGAGCGCCTCTCATCTCGCCTGGAGAAGCATCACTGGCACTGCTCTGTGAGCAGCGGTTCAGGTCCTATCTCGGTGGGAGACTCCAGAGTGCAGCGATCGTGAATGGACTAAAGATCATCTGAAGATAGCCTCTAAAGATATGGTAGTACCTCAGTGGCTCTGCTGCTAGGTCCGGTCTTTTCACCGTTTATGCTCTGCCCTCTTGCCTAGATGTGATTGCCACGCATCCAGGCTTTCACTTCTATGCGATGACACTCAGTTGTACCTTTGCCTTTGATCCACTCCCAGCCTTCGAGCACCTCAAATTCTCTTAACTCACTTTCGCTGCATGCATTGATGACATCCGACTCATGGATGGCAGCAGCCAGGCCTAAAACTATGCCGCGATGATGAAAACTAACTTGACTAGTGGGCCAAACCTAGTGTCACTCATAGACTGGAAAAGGCCAGATCTTTCAATTGGCTCTGCCAAAGACATCCAGTTGCATCAGCTCGAAATCGAGTGTCCATATGCCCAAAACGCACTCTCTCGACGACGACCACATCAGCTCCACAGATAAACCAGCCTATTTCTCGGCTTTCATAACATTGGCTAAAATTTGGGCTTGTTTCGATAAGGATGCATCCAAGTTGGTCCCAGCCACTTCCAGACTATCTCGATCTCTCGTCACTGCAACTCACTGCTTCACTGGCCACACCATGCACAGATCAGGCGAGTGCAGCTGGTGCAGTAAACTCTCCAGCTAGGCGTCTGTCCTGAGCGTCGCGTTGCCACATTGCTCGCACTTTCTCGCCGACTCCGTACTGGTTGCTCAGTCCAAGCAACGGATTTCGAGGTCTGCTATGCCGGCTGCGCACTTTAGGTCTCTTCATCGTGGCTCAAACAGCCTCATCTTTCAGGTGATATACTACCCCATCGCCAGACAAAGCATCGTACCACCTCGCTTTTCGGAATCCAACAGTCTAGAAATGACCTCATTCGTACAAACCTTAAAGTCCTTTGGAGACTGTGCGAATAGCTCGTATGCTCCCAAAGCCTGGAACTCCCTCCCGACCTGCATCAGAACATCCCGACCTGAGCCATTTAAAAAGAAACTTAAACACACACCTATTTAGAGCCGCATTTTAGTACGTGGTCCTTGTGATCTCGTCCTCAATGTGTGTATGTGCTGACACTGTTCATGCCATGCCACTAACATACATTTGCATGCTGACAGTGCAAAACAACCACTATGTTATTCATATTTTGTTTGTTTTTCAAGCTACGATTTTACTTACTATTCTATTGCGTACGTCACTTACTTGTACGGGCGCAAAATGTAAAGCGCCCAGAAAGAGATTAAGTGCTCTGAGCGCTTCTTTATCAAAGTGACAATATTATTATTATTATTATTATTAAGGTGGCTAAGCCGAACGACGACGCGTGCTCGTCGTTGGTTGTGTTGCTTTTCTGTGCTGGTCGAGGGCGGCAGCAATTTAAGAAGGGCTCAGCGAAACGTCGACGTGTTTCAGCAGCCATTTATGACTGCAGAGACATTTTCGCGTGACAGGACCATCATTGAAAATGTGGACATAATTTCTGACAAATGTCCCCATACAAAAATATACAGACAAATTGTCCCATGTGATATAAAATTAGTAATGTTAATTTTATTTGAACAGATTTTATTAAAAGCAAGGGAAATAAAATTAAAGAGTAGTAATTTATATCAGTTATTTTGAGACAGTCTCTTCTCATACCACATCATTCTAAGGTTTTTAGAAATGTCAGTAAGATACTGCATTCTGACTACCTTCATGTATGTCAGAAACCACGGTGAACAAACTAATCTACTTGCTTGTTTATGTCTTGCTTTTCTTTGTGGTTGTCCAAGTTCCGTTGTTCAAACAGTGCCATGCTGTGTTGTTCCATCTTGACTTTCTGATAAGGCAATCGCAGTTGGATGTGCAATTCCAACGATTGTTGAAGCTGTTATGCTATCCTTCGACTTCATTGCTACGAGGTAGTTTATTAAGGACGCGGTGTGTGGTCACAGCGTAAGTTCAAACCTTGTGGAGTTGTTCTGTTTTGCCTCTGTCTCCCGATAAAATTGTCCTCAAAGTAGTCCAGAATGACATCCATATTACGATAATCATCATCACCTGTAAGCTCCTCAAAAGCTGACATCCGCAGTAGAACAAGGCCAAAGTCATTAGACGCTACCTTAGTAGCAAATTCAGGATCATTATTGTAAGTGGCTGTAATCCATGCTGTTGCACGTCTCCATATGCACTTGCCCGAAATGAAACACAACCCACCATTTTGCATTCGGAGACTTGTCTTTGAAGGCGTTGATAGCAGCCAGCTCGAAGTCGTACCAATGGATAAGGTTGTCCAACGTTCGACAGCGTCGTTATGTGATTAATCTACCATATTTACTTGAGAACGACCCGGCGTAGATTAACTAAAAGGACTTCAAAGAGGCCTTTGATTAACTGCACACGTATGTCGAGACTGATGATCATATATAGTACACTCTCTTCCGCGGTCTTCATTAAGTCTTAAAACTTTGACATGCTACATTGTATTGGTGAAATATCGAAGACTATTTAATTATTATATATTTAATTAAACGTGAATATGATTAATTTGATCGCTAACATGTGGGGACCTTTTGTCCGGGACGTCTGCAAGGGCGGACATTTTGTCCTGGGACATTTAGTCAGGAGACATTATGTCCGGGACATTTCGTACGGGGACATTTGACGTTCCTACTCGTAACCACATTATTCGTTGTTCTTACAATTTTATGATTCAATCTGTACTGTTATAATTCAAAGGCAAACGGAAAGTAAAAGCCCAAGTCATTCAATAGACATGCAGCTCTCGCACTAGGCTTTGAGCTGTACACATCTGGCCTTGCGTCCGGCAGTTGAACTTTTGCCTAGAGGCGTCAAACCAGGCGGTTGGGCATATTCGTGTGGGAGTCGAGCTAGAGTCGTTTAACGCTACGGCTGGTGACGGACGCTCTAGCCCAACCTGTGGCCATCGAGCAGACGGCATAAGCGATGAATTAACGCTAATCTGCTCCAGTAAGCACTGGCGGAGTCTGCTGCAGTGCTCCGCTGCGCTGTCCAGCGCATACCTGCGTGTGGGCACTAGCCGCAAGAGTGGCTAGTCGCGATGCAAGACGCGGGCTTCATGACGGTATATGCCGCCGCCGGCAAGAACTGGCGCACGCACGAGCACGCTATGCTATCGGCCTCCTAAGGACGTTAGGAGCGGAAGCAGCTGGCGCGTCGGTAGCGGCTGTCGTTTTAAAGGCTCGAAACGGGCAAAATTATCGGTAGACATTTAGGATATGGCTCACGTCACTGCGAGCCTCCATCAGTGCAAAGCGTCGGGATTTACGCCTAAGAAGGAGTGCGAGTGCCATATTTCCCGTTTAAGATGGGAGTCAGAGTATTCCGGGCTCGCTGAAGTACGCTGCCTGGAGCATCGGGCATCTGAAGACAGGGTGTCGCCATTTTCTCATCAGTCCTCAGCGTCCACCTGGGTGGCGCGCAGTGAACGTCACAAATTCAGAATTAATGTCCAGAAGGCTACTATTTATTTGAGAGAGGTGACGAAATTTTTGCGGAAGCAACGTCGACAGGAAAGTGTGCGGGGCAAGTTCAGAGCGCAGCTTCCGGGAGTTTCGACACGCTGGGCATATGCTGGGCCGATGGGCCCGCGAAGGGAGCTAGAAGAAAGTGTACCTGCCGCGCAGCGCGTGCAGCGGCGACGGCGGCGGCGGAGGCCACGATCACGGTCTCTCAGGCTGCTGCTGCTGCCGTCTAGAAAGCCTCCGTCTGCATACCGACCAGAGCTCTTACTTTTCGTAACCAGCTCTACGGCTGCTGGACGACGAGGATTATCACTGGCCAGTCACTGATCATAAGTACGCTAGCGTTCAGCGCCGCGAGAAACTTTCACTTCGGCGGCTCCGGCCGGCGACGGCCCGGGCAGCGGCTTGCCATCGCGAGCGGCTAAAGGCCGCGTCGCTAGCAGCTCGCCGCCACGGCGGCCTCGCTGCACGGCTGACGCTGAACCGTTTCCATCTAGTCTATGAGGACGCTGCGAGGCTGTGCAGAAGTGATGAGTGAGCGCTAAGACCTCGTCGGCTGGAAATGCTGAATGGACTGCGTCTGCACGCTTGATCGCCGGCTATTTTCAATTGGGCGCATTCGGAACCCGTAAAAGCTGACCACTAGTAAAGTAAGTACTGCAGACATCGCCGCCCATCCGAGGACTGACAGCTTTGAAGGAAAGCCCGCCGCTGACTTTGGACTGGCGAGCGCTTGTGAAAATTAGCCGCGATGAGTAGTAGGCTTACGGAGCGGCGCCTTGCTAGTCATTTACCGCTGCAGCAAATGTAGCGCCTGAGAGAGATTAAGTTCTCTGAGGGCGCTTTATCAGAATTGCATTATTATTGTGCTATTACCTGTGTGCGCCAGCCAGATTTATTTGAAGACTGCCGACCTGGCCATGGTCCGTTACAGGAGACAAGCTGCCCGGAGCTGGCGCTCGCTACGCAATGACGTGCCGGTGAGTCATTTAGCAGTGCGTCAGCTGCTGATTCATAGCGGGTCTGCCTAAGCCACCGGCCATACCGACCCAGGAGCACACGGGCGATATATATATATTCGAATATATATTTGAGCGCTCAGCTCCCGTTTGGCGCTACTGCAGGCGTCGGAGTTTGAAAGCAGAAGCGAGGCTAAATCAGCCAGAACGGCTGGTATTCATTAGTCATGGTTCCGGAGTGCAACGGCTAAGAATCGATTTATGCGATAAACTACGGCCGAGGCCCGCGTAAAAGCCAACGCAGCAGAGATGAGGCTGTCAGCTGTGATTTCGTTGAGTTGGCCTAGGCATTTAAAGCTGAGTTGATCTCTAGATTAACCGCGTAAGCCGTCGGTGTACGTCACGGAGGCTTTTTGAATGCCTGCTCACAATCCTTCGTTGCTTTTGTCAATCGTATCTAGCGCCCTCAGAGAACTCAATCTCTCTACAGGCGTTTTACATTTGCAGAGGAAACGCGAGTCGCATGGTAAATTGGTACCATGCTCCGATTAACATAGCTTTTATGAATAAAATAGTCAGGGATGCCATGCACAGGGTCAGCATGCAAATGTGGTTAGTGGCAGCATGCACAGTGTCCAGCACGCATAAGCACAGCAAGGACGGATCACAGGGACCCACCGTAAACTGCTGTCCTAAATGGCTGTGTTTTTAAGTTCTTTGTAAATCGTGGCAGCATGGTTGCGATCAGATCGACTGACGCAGGTCGGGAGGAGGAGTTCCAGGCTTTGGGAGCATACAGAGCTAAATGCACGTGCTCCAAAGGATTTGAGTTTTGTACCTTGTAGGTATGCGCTGACATGGGTTCCGGCAGGTGGTGCGACGCGCTTACGGCCGTTGAGTGGAGCTGACAGATGGGCTGGAGCCTGTAAGTCCTGTAACCCTCAAGATCACGTGTACACAGGCGCCATTTCTGTGCGTAACAAGCCTTCTGGCTGGTGAACTCGTAGCAAGTAATAGTATGAGTACCGACATACAAAGGTAGCCCAATGCTGGCTGACACGAGTCGCAACTGGAAACAGAATCGGACCGGAAGCCGAGATGGCGCGTCAGAGCGAGTTGCCGCTTCGCACGCTACGCGTACTCCCATTCAAATATAGAAAATGAGAAACACGTTATCCTTCGGAGCTGCGGCTGTGCCGGTTCCTCGGACGGCGAAGCACCCATTATCCTGGGCATAGCTTTGCACAAGACGCCAGCGAAAGTCTGTGTGTATCAGATGTATCTATTTATTTTAACAGATATTTATTCGCTAATATTTATTCTTGACCAATTTAAAAGCCAAATGCTATAAAGTCTTCAGAATCTCCACGAAAGACATGTGATCCCTGCTGTATTGCCGGAGCACTTTAACCAACTCTTTTAAACTTGGCATGCTGGTTTTCTTCCTAGTGTAGAGAAAATTAAAATAATTCATTGTGCCAGAGGCGCACTGCAAGAGGAATACAGAATGTCAAGCCGCGCGTTTCACATATGCCGCACTGGCTCGAACCCACGACCTCGGTCATCCAACGCAAGAAATCCTAAGCCTGGCCAACCACCGTGCCTACAAGCTAGAACTGCTGTGCACTGAAATTTAAATGTGTAAGCGGCGGTTTTGAAAATTTAGTTTGTGGCCTACTTTTAGAAGCATGTCGCTCTCTGCGAACTCCGGTTTGCGTGGCGCTACAAGCGTGGCAGTCATGAGTAGTGGCGCAATCGCGCAATGAAAAGTTCAGAGCGAGGGCTGTGCCAGAACTTTAAACGCTGTAGCACGTACACGCATTCGCATTGTGTTCAATTCAATACAAATTAGAAAATTAAACTGACAGTTCAGAGAGGTGATAAATGGAAAAATTGAATTCGGATAAACATCGGCGAACTGGCGAAGGGGCAGCACTGCTAAGCAGGCTTGTGCATGCCAAAAGGAGGGAAACACCCGACTACATCGACACACCCAGCGAGCTGCTAACGGATGCGATGTTTTCCATATCGCCACTTGAGCAACGGGCCACTCAACTGACCTCCGAGCAGGCACAAAGTCAGCGTAAATGCAGCCAAGACTTACCGATCGCCGGCTGGACCGCCTCCGCGACGGATGCTACCGACGACACTAGCACACTCACCGACCGATGGATGCCTGTCGGGAGCTTTCTTTTTAGTAACTGCCATCACTGCTCAATGCCCAGATCTTCGTGGAGATCATAACTCCACCATGCCGCGGGTAAATTAATACTTGAGGTCCACTGTGTAGGGGATATCTGAAGGTTTTAAGAAAACTATTGGAAAATATAGATTCACCTATTTGCCATTCATTGTGATGAGTGGTGTCGCGATTGCGGCAGCTACAAGAATAAGAGGTGATGCTAGTACTTTCACAAAAATGCGCTTCGCTCGTCGTTCGTCGGCACGATTATCGGCGATCGATATCCGATTATCGGCGAAAAGCAAGCGCCGCAAAATGGCGGACCACTGAATCTGCTGGCTCCTCGCCAGTTGCATTGACACTTTTTTCCTGCAGCAGCAGCTGCTGCTGCGACTAGTTCTTGCGTTAACTCGGCGTTACTTTATACAATCGTTTTTGTCGCAGCATCAGATAAATGTGCTTGTTCGCCATCAGCCTGCTGAAGTCGTACACCGGTACACGCAGCCGCCGTGTGCGCTCTCGCGCTCAACGCTGCGTGAAGTTTCGCCCGCCGAGAAGGCAACTAGAAGGCCGATCAGCACAGCGCTGGTGACGGATAGACGAGCATTTAAAGCTATTAGCAGGCCACGAATAAAAATGCATTCAAACCTACCTGACGACCCGCTCCGGTCACACGCCACGGGTTGAACGATCTCGTTGACGACCCCATCCACCACGCTGGTTATTGCTCTTTCCAGCAGGATCGGCGATCAAGTTTTAAGCTTTCAGCGTCCGCTCGCGAACAGGACGCGACGATCACCCGCGCTCTTGCAAGCATCAATGCATCAGGCTTGCTTCCACGCTGAGTCTTTTCCTATTTGAAAGTAAAGGACAGCCGATCAAAACGTGCCACAGCTACATAAAGCGGAGGAGGCTTTGCGGCTACCCGCTTGAAGTGAGCAATACGGTGCTCAATGCAGTGCTCGAGCCCACCACCTCCGGTCAGTAAGTTCGAGCCCCTCACCCCTTACTCGTGTAGCTGATGCAATGACCCGTATTGTGATGCCACCACACAGCAGCGTGCGGGGTGGCCGACGACTTTGCGCTGGGCCCGCACGGGCTGACCTCGTTCGCTGGCTATTCAGTCCGTCCTTTTGGCTTACTACTGCTATCAATCAGCAGTGGGCCGACTTTCTTGACGTACCGGCTCCCAATCAAGTAACGTACCTATTTCAGGTTGTGTGACTCTTTTAGGTCCCTTCATTCTCTTGCTCCAGGCTAACAATCTGGAACCACCGCTAACTATCGTACCACCGCTCTTCCGACAAATTGTGATTCAAGCCAACCTAGGATCCTTTGGGGACCATGCTTTTAGTTCTGTCCTTCCGTTTGTACGGTCCCCAAACATGGAACTCTGCAATGCCGGAATTAATCGAATCTTCAGTTAGTTTGAGCAGCTGGCTCACGGGATCGGGGGCCATGGAAGTATTAGGCTGGTTGCAGCTAATATAATTGAAGCCAATGAGGGAAAGGAAGGGCGCTTATAGAAATAGGGAGCGGCGATAAGCTGAGGCTTCTTAGTAGGCTGGGGTGGGTCGCGATTTTGTGATTCAGTATTGAGGGCGAGATTGTTCGATGCCGGGTTTACAACGTGGGGGCCACTTTATCCATAGGCACTGTTCTGACGCAGATAACCGTTCTTGGGCGCGATTAGCGGTCTGCCGGGGCGGGCGCCTCGAAAGTGCGACTAGAGATGCTGCACATTCGCTTGTATAAACAGAGCTGTTGGTCAAGGTCACGCTGGCCATAATCAATATCTGTAATATAACACGTGGGGGGCGGTGGCACGTTCTTATCTTTGCTACAACAAATCCGTGTTGGTGTCCGCTGGGTTCATGTGCTGTACGGTTCAGGAGTGAGAGGACACTAAGGGTGTCTTGTATCGTCGGCCGTATTACGCAGCATGATTCACGTCCTAGTTGCCAATCACATGCGGAGTTGTGTCCCGCTAGCCGCGCGGGGGTAATCGAACTAGCGATGGATTGGCTTCGGTCCCATCGTACAATCTAACCACGTCTCACCTGCTCGAGCTGACACATTCGCGAACCATCCTCGCGCTGACTTTGCAAACGCCTATCGATATTGTTTAAAAAGAAATTAAAAATGAACAACGGTAACCTGTCCTTTTCACCCAACAGCATTGCTGGGGTCCTCTGGCGAGTCGTCACCTGTGTGCTTTCCGCATGGGGCTCGGCACACTTCGTAGTTGTTGTCCCACTAATCGCAATATTGACAACCGAGCCTCAACTTTTTGAAGCGTAATGCCAAAGTGGGCATAGAGCTAGAAGAATTTATAAGGGTTCTTCAGGGTCTGATGGTGTACATTAATAGACAAACTACTAGTATTGATGAATTATTATTAGTAATTACCTTATTTAGCACTTTTATCAAATTTTTGGCTTAGACTCATGGTGCTGCTAATCTCTTGAGCTTTAGGCAGACTAAGCCTGGAGAAATTTTGTCTTAAGTTTCGTCCCTTTCCATCGGACGGGGCCGTATATTGGGGACTAAGATTTTAAAGAGGTCCTAGCTACGCTTCCCTTCACGAACAGAGGAATCGTGGGGTTCCGAATCAAACACTGTCAAGTAGACAATTCTGAATCTGAATTGCCAAACTGCAGCCGCAGTGGGGGCCGATTCAAGGGCTTCCTGTCTGCCAGCTATCAGCAAATGAGGCCTGTGGTTTTACATCAGGGTCTTAGTATTTATTTATGTTAAGTTATGACAAGCACAGCAAGCCATAGAACGAAGTTACTAAGGTACAGAGGTTTAGTTTAGCCATCTTTGGTCAGTGCCGATGTCCTTGGCACCGCCTACAAGTCCCCGAGTTCCGTCAAGCGGCACCCGTCCCTCATTATTTTTAGTTGGGCGCGCGGCACCTCAGTGTCCATTTCGTATTCGTAAAAATTGTGGGTGGGCATCTAATTCCAAAGTTAAAGAAAAAGGAAAATTATGGTCCTTTTTTGCTATGTCCGTATGGTACGCGGTTTCAGACACTCAGGTACCTAAAGCTACTAAGGGCACTGCAACTAGTTAGAAAATCGCTCCCAGTGAATCGTAGGACGGCTTAAGGTAAAAATTGTTATTGCACGATGAAGGGCCTGGAGAATTCGCACTCTAGATTTCCTGTCTCCTACGCTTCGATGAGCTGCGTGGGCTAGGCGTTCACAGTGGGACCAGTCACCAAACGGCCTGTTCGAAGTAAATCATCTTTCGTCCTCGGCGAAGACTCCAGTTTTTTTTGGGTCCAAGCTTTTTAAGCACTTCGCGATCGCAGTGAACGTCGCTTAATTCGTGAATGTTTGTGAGTTGTGCTTTTCCATTCACTGGACATTCGGATGGATGGGCTTTCGAAGCACTTCCAGCACCCACGTTTTACTCCTAATTAATAACAATAATAATAATGGTACTGTGCTCAACAAGCGAGCGCCCTCAAGAGAACTTAATCTGCTTTTCCTAGGGCGCTTTATCCTTAAAATGTTTTTTTTTGCCGACGGGGGCGCAAGACTTCCATTGAATGGTAAAGTAAAATCATGCCTTGAAAAATTCACAGGGAAAAATGAAATAACTAATGGTGTAAGGGGGTGTGACATTGCACAGTGGTCAGGCAATGGGCAAATGTGGGTTATGTGGTGGCAGCAGGTGACGTATGTGCACATCCAGCAATAAGCACGTGAAAGACTCGAATCACAATGGACGCCACTAAATGCTGTCGCTAAATATGGAAAGTGTTGTTTAAGTTTTTTCCTTTTAAAATTGTGGTCATAGGGGTTCCCATGGGATGTTCTGATGCAAGGTCGGGAGGGAAGTGTACCAGGCTCTTGGGAGTCATACGTAACTAAACTGGGGTCAAGGTCCCCTCCCCAAAGGATTTAAGGCTTTGTAATGAGGTATTTGGTAGAGCTGGTTGGATTTTCGAAAAGCAAGTGGTACAAATGGCTTGGGCCTGATGGGGGAGTATGCAACGGAAGAGATAGGACTGGACTGCCCATAGAATTGAAGGGGGACGGCTAAAAGTGAAGCCGAAGGCAACAACCTTGAAGTCACAACGTCCGGGCTCTTGCTGTGATCTGGTGCTGGTACCAGTGTCAGGTCGGGTCTGACAGGTGGGAGTAATGGTGACAACTCGACGTCTACACGACAGACCAAGCCTAGCTGGGCAGAGTTTTATTTGCAGCCAGCAGCTGCCCTCAGCCCTGATCGCACATGCTGGTAGGCACACAGTACTCAGTTCATGGTTTCTTGGTTTTTGGCAGAAGTCTGAGATCACAAAACATTTGGCTCCACGAAATGCCATGTACGCTACCTTGGGACGTGGTAATCCTTCTCTAAACAAGCCTCAATTTTTAGCAATGTGTAGGTGAAAAGGCTTGAAAAAAATAGGCAGGATTTTACTGTTGGAGGCTGGATGTGGTCCCGTCTAACGAGAGGTCGCCCTTTGGCATATGGATGACACCTAGAATTTTCTGAGCTGGATTTCGACAGGATATATCTGGCAGAGCCAATTTTGAGAGACAGCCTTTCGTGAATCTCTATCTCCCAAATTCACACTGGTTTTAAAAGCGCCATATCTTAAGTTAGGGATTAGAGTTTATTGGTAATCTTGGTAGTAGTTTGTAGTAGAAAAATTTGCTTGCCATCGCAGGGTGGGTTCGGATTGTCCAGTCCAATTGGGATGGGCAGCCAGTGAGATTTGAGAAAGACCATTAAATGGAGCGTTGGGGGCGACAGGGCTGGGAGGGAGGGGGGGATTCAAACCAAAGGTAGGCAACTATGGGGCTCGTTGTAATGGAGGTGGGGGTCCCCATCTCGAGTAAAAAATGGAATGAAAGTTCTAGATTGTTTGGATTGGGGGCAAATCACCAATCAGGGTCAAGGGGAGTGCAGACAGATAGAGACCGTGAAAAGAACGGCGGGGGGCCTACGTCACTAAGCCCCTTGGGAGGGTCAACTCCCATATTTCAGAGGTATCCGTCAAGATGAATCTGTGTGTCCTAAGTCACGCTCAATACTATCTCTTGAGATCTCACAACCTGGGGGAGATATGTACAAGCTGAAGACCCTGGGGGGGGGGAAGAGCCAGTGCCAGTGCGTGCCGGGTGTTGGTCCGCGGGGGCCGGGAGAGTGAGAGCTGCCGGCTCTATAGGGGGAACTTGGTGATCGAATGTATGCGAAAAGCTAGCCGAAAAAGATGCAAGGCAAAAACAAGCAGATCACACTCCTAGGCCGCAATTGTCCCTGCATTCAACTAAGTGAGGCGTCCGTTGTTATACGCCTACAAGCTATGCTGACGTCCTGTGAGTGATTAGCTTCTCACTAGCGGTCCTTACGGGCGAGGCATGTCTGGGGGCCCTTAGGGTTTGCCTTGTGTACTTATTAGCATCACTTGTGGGGGGTAACAACGCCAGATGCTTGATAATGGGCTCTTCGTTTTATTTGTAGTTCCCGAAGGCATTGATGCCTCCCTAGCTTGTCACTGAACATTGTGATTGTCCTTGCAATTACACTTTATTCGGCGAAAATTTTACAAAGTGCTCTACCTATGTATAGATTTTGGTTTATTATCTTAGGTGGGGGCTTTAAAAATAACATTACTAATGTTATGTATTGTTAACGGAATGTCCCTAGTTTTGAACTGCTTTCAGACTGCCAGGCTGGCAGTCCCATACAGTTACCTGTCCGTATAGGGCCTGCGCGGCTGAAGATCGAGCCAAGAGAGGCATCGTAGAAGTCTGAGCCGGATGCGTCCCCCCGATAATCAGCGAGGGAGGCCACTCCTAGCGGGGCGGAGAGCCTTCCTAGCGGAAAAGCGTGGGCACCACCGACCAACTGCTCTACGGCCACGCCAGCAGCCTCTCAATCCACTCCTCCCTGATCAGGCAATTAGAGTTCGCTAGATGCAAGTCTATCCTCAACCAGTTTTCACATCAAAGAAGTGGCCGCATGCGAAAGGAGTTTTCGTACTCATCAAAATTGCCGCTCAAGGTACGGTATGTCCACTGAAACCCGTGGCTAAGCGGTCAGGGATCCTTGCTTAAAAGCAGTGCCCCAAGTATAAAATTTACCGCTGGCCTGTGTCGCGATCTCTTGTTCAAATCAGGCGAGGGACCGTTCGAGAATCGTTGCGGACCTGGGGTTCAGCCCCTTCACAACCTCGGGTTACCTGTGGACTGTCAGGGGCGTGCAGGTGTGGGGCGCCTCGCTGCCTTCCTGAACCTTGGGGCCCGCTCAGTCTATATGGGAGGCGATGGGCGCGTACGAATCATGCGGGGAGGGCCCCCCCCTCCGAATTTCCCCCCAATGTGTCCCCAATTGTCGTCAATAATTTTCGTGAAATGAAAAGAGAGCTCCTTTTAGCTGCGTGGCGCTCTCGAGAGGGGACAGATAGAAATTCGAGAGAGAATTTAAAGTCCTAAGAAAGCCGTAAGCAAATCGAAAATTTTTCAAAAGTTCGATTCACGAGCCACCTAAATGCTCGCGAATCTTTAAGGTCGCTGGGAGCTGTACAGTGGGAGTCATTCGACTGATGCACGACGGGAAAGATATACGAGAAGCTGGACGACGGCCCCTGGCGTCAAGGCCAAAGCTTAACCGCGTGGCCGGCTCTCCAAGAATGCCCGGCGTTTTTTTCGGCGCGGGCCGAATAGTGGTTGTCTGCTGTGTCCAGCTTTAATTTGTCAGAACATGGCGACTTTGAAGGAGGACGGTGCAGACGAGAGGGTGCGTTTAGATTGCGGATGGAACATAGTGTTCGTTTCAGTAGAGGGACGAAAGGGCCGCATAGCTTCTGTCGAGTGGTGCCGTGCACGCAGCAGATTGAGAAGCCACTTGATGGCAATCTTGGCGTTGGGGGGCTCATGGAACCAGGACGATACAGGAAAAAAAAGTGAATGTTTCTGTGTGCTTGAATTCCGACTCGTCCTTTAATCAAGGTCCAGTGATATAGGGCGAAAATTACCCTGTCAGTATCTATTCCTCGCTTAATGCGTCGCACGTGAAGCAACGCTGGACTCCAGCGACTTAGATATCATGCGGCCAAAGGCCGGAATAAGTTTCTTTTTTTTCAAGTGCCCGCCCGATCGGGGAACCGATGGATGGCCGGGCTGACCCTCCCTGGGCGGGGGTACATGCGTTCGTAGCGATGGCACCCACATTACAAACCAAAAAAAAAACGCGGTCAGGGTCACCCCGGTGCAAAATAATCGCCTATGATGACCCCTAGGTAAGCGGGTGAATGCATTTTTGATGACGCCGCATGCGGTGTCATGGGGGTCGAGCCCTGGGCAGGTCAGATTTCAAGTCGCCTGGATGGCAACTTAGTTGCTCCTTGGCCCAGGGTTATGCACGAATTGTTGGTTTATGTATATTACGGAGAAGATCCTTGCTAGAAGGAGAGGGAGAGGGGCGAACACATACGACGTTGCCCGTGACGGCCCGCGCGCGTGCGGTTAGGTGAGACCCGCACCGTGCCGCGACAGAAGACTTGCACTCGGCCTGTGTGTAGCATGCACTCGAATCGAAACCGTAAATTACTTCCGCACGAGCAAATGTCTGGGCGTGGATCTTGACATGGACGCAGACTTCCAGTCAGGCGGTCGAGGCATTTTTTTCTAGGTCGCTGACGCGGCTTCACGAGCACTCACGAGCGACCTGCTAGGTTGCCGAGACGAAGCGCTTACTACAGCGCTGGAATGCTGCCAGGGAGAGCTCAAATAGCAGTGTCTTAGCACGACAGGAGTGCAGATACAGACATATTGCACCTCGCGTTTGCATGACAGTCTTGCGGCATTCGCGTAGCAAGTCAGCCGACAGCCCACGCACGCACAGAAACAACTGCTAACTACGCGCGCCGACAATGGTTCTGCAAGGGAACGACGCGCCAGTCTACTAATAATCTAAACGAGCACGCGAGGAAGCGCGGTTTAGCGCGGCAGGAGCAGCGAGTGACCAGGCCCAAAGGGCGACGCGAGATCGCTGGTAAACTAGCAGGGCGTTTACGCGGAGCGCGTTGCAGGTATCTTGCCTCGCATTCTGCGTCTTTAGCGTAGGCCGATACGCGAGAACTAATCACACAGCACTTCAAACGTGCAGACAGAGACTGGGCGGCCCACCGTACGTCCAATGATCGAGCGTAGTCACTGGGAGTCGCGACGCGTTAGCAGCATACTCTGTATTATTGGCAACTGTACTTTGCTAGGATAAATGCATATCCGCAAACTGCCATAACGTACGGCGAAAGCAGGCAGAACCCGAAGGCTGGCGCACAGAGAGCGTGTTAAAATAATCATCCCAAACCAATCGCGAGAGCGCCTGCATGCGCTCACTCAACAACTCTGCCGTCACACCTACGAGCGCCGGCATTCCAGCTCCTTCGCTCCCTCCGGCAGGCCTCAGCTCACCCCGTATGGGCTAGCGGGAGGAACAAAGCAGGCCTGGTGTCAAGCATAGCCAGGTCGGCCGCCGAGACTCTCCAGCTGGGTGCACTTCTGAGTCCGCAGAGTAGGCCACTCCACCAGCTGTTCGACAGTGGAGATGGCTGACGATAACCGATCTGACCGCCACGACGAGTGGCCGAACCAACACGATCAGTAGCGTGCAACGACAAAGAAACACAAAACCTAGTACCTGGCATATGGCGCGTATTTGCTCGGAGCGGTGGCAATCGTGAAATGGCCGTCCGTGATGTGCATGCATTAGATAGGTAACGAGAAGATAAGGCGCATCTCAAAAATAGGCGTCGACATTCTTCAATCTTATTCAGCGAAGTACTCAGAAGCAGTCGCAGCTTGATCAGCAGGGCGGCTCCGGGTCCCTTTCGCGCGCATTCCATAAAGACCGCATTTAATTGTAAAATGGCGTGGATCAGAAGGTATCTACGCACAGGTCGGAGAAAACTGGAGCTGCCAGCGCAGAGCTGTATTCAAAACGCTCGGCGTGTGCCTGCATGTCCGGGTCAGGAACCCAGCGCACGCCAAACGCAGAGCTCGTAACAGGTGCATCAGTCTCAGCCAGTGAGAAAGAGTACGATGGTGACCAAAGAGGCCTCAGTCCTAACTTAGCTAGGCACGGCTAGCGACGACGAGGAGAGCTCATTTGCTTTAACAGTATGTCAAGTCCGATAGTAAAGCGGGCAAAGTACGTGTGAGACCAAGTCTAGTTTTTGTATCACGCCAGGCGACGGTTACATGCCTTCAACAGCAAGACATACAGCAATGGCTCTCCGGCCCTCAAACTCAGCTTCAATTCCAATGCCATCCTGAATCACAACTGCCAGCCCTGGGCCATAACTATCATATACTTGCACAATCGCGGCGAATAATGATTATCCGCCATAATGCGGCTTTTTTAGCTGGTGCCGTCGTTTCGGAGTGCTAGTCGGTCTTGATGTGCGACATATACACAATGTCTCTGCAAGATATCGGGGCCGGTAGACACGGTAGCAACACATGCAGAGAATAAAATGCCAATACGTTCGTTACAGCCCCCAAGATAAACCAATCTCCCAGGTGAGCTTTACATTTGCTGCAAAGGAAGCACGATCGAATATGCCGGAGCTTAGCTGGAATTGTAGCGGGGATGCTTACCGTCAGCCAGCCACATTTCAGCTGGGCTCTAACCCGTCGGTACGCCGCTGCTCGCAGCAGCTCTCTGCTCCCAACTCAAACACGACTTCTTACGTGGTACGTGGGGGCACTCGCGTGCGGCGGCGGCGAAGAGCGACGATGCAAATCCCGCAGCCACGTGGAGTAGTGAGACGATGGCTGTACCGAAGGCGCATGAGCAGCGGCCTCGAACCTCCTCCCCCGACCTCGGTCATCGAATGATAAATCGCTCATAAAGGTGTCGATGGTCTCAGGCATGGTCGGCAGCAGCCCCGAGACAGAGAGATAGAGAGAGAGAGAGAGAGAGAGAGAGAGAGAGAGAGAGAGAGAGAGAGGGAGAGAGAGAGACAGAGACAGAGACAGGAGACGAGACAGAGACAGAGACAGAGAGGCAGAGGACGAGGACAGAGAGGGAGGAAAATAACAGCGAGAGGAGAGCAAGAGAGAGACAGAGGAGAGTAAAAGAACGAGAACAAGGACAGAAAACAATGGATAGACATAGAGGAGAGGAGAGACACGAAGCAAGGACAGAAGAGGAGACTGAGAGAGCAGAAGAGTAGAGAATGAGAGAGGCAGAGAGATGGACACGAGAGAAACGACAGAGAAAGACAGAATGACAGTAGAGGAGAGACGCGGAGACGGGAGAGAACGAGAGAGAGAGTAAGAGGGGTAGATAGGAGAACGAGTGGAAAGAGAAAGAGAACGTGAGGGAGAGAAGAGAGAGTAGAGATAAGACCAGACTAGCAGGGGGGGGGGTTGGGGCAGGTGGTTCGGAGGTCGGGTGTGGGACAGAGAGGCGGGGGAAAAAATGAGTGGGGGGGAGAGAACTGGCAGTGTTGGGCACGACGATTGGGTCACATGAAGCCCCTATGCACAAATTTTCTTCGGTCGATGGTGGCAGCTAGAGTGCATCATGGTAGGCAGGCTGCGATATCCCCTGCGGTCGACTTGGCCGGGAATCGGAATTCAACCGAGGCTGTTCTCCGACTCACCATGGGGTGGCGCCTGACAGAGGCCTCCCCGCCCACGGCTGTCAGGGCATTGACGAAACAACGTAAATTGCCCGGTCTAGAATTGCGACGGGCTCAAATTTGGGGATTAACTTCGCGTGAAATCGTCGTGCTCCGTGCCAATGCTCGGTCTTAACCGTCAGCCTGCAGTTCGAGATGCCAAATCGACAGTGCAGTGTCACTGTGCGGTCGAGCGAGGCCCGTAGCCAGTTCGGTCGGTCGGGCTGTGAGCTGGGCCTACAATGCTTGGCCGAGAGTGCAGTTGGGTTTCATGGTCGTGTACAAGTTTTCACTTGGCAGATTTGTGGTGCGCATCTTATTCGATTGGGTTTCGGCGTTCTGCACAATCAGACTGCTCGTTGCGATGGGGTTGCCTCGCTATGAGTCGGGTCTGCGTGACCGATCAACAGAAGCCGATGGAAACTCGGTGCATGTGGACAACACCATCGCGAGCATCCTCTAATATGGGAGTACCACGTCGGGTCTGTGTTTGTGGAGTCCCGGTTCTTACATGCAGGTTTTATCCTCTCTCTCTCTCGCTCTCCTCCTCTCGTCGTCTCTCTCTTCTCTCGTCTCAGTCTCTGGTATCTCTCTCTCTGGCCGATAGTGTGATTGCCGAGTAGCAACAATCTAGGCTTTTCACTTCCATGGGCATAATGACAGCGCAGGTGTAGCTTTGCTTTAATAATAAATAATATACACATTGCACTTGATAATACACTAGATTAATTCATTTCTAGGCGCGGTTACAGTTGGCTGGCAAATGGTTGATACGTGCAATAGTCAATCGTAAGGATAAAATGCATGCTTGAACAAACAAAATGAATAACATGGTTAGTGGGGTTACATGCTCAGCAGTGATCGTCATGCACAATTGTTGGTATGTGGCAGCTGCACAGTGTCAGCACGCATAGAGCACATCGAGGAACGAATCACAGGTACGCCACTAACTGCTTCGTCCTAAATAGGTGTGTTTTTAAGTTGCTTTTAAATGGGGGGTCAGGGTCAGGGGGAGGGTTGAGTACGATGGTGCATGTCGGGAGGGAGGGGAGGTGTGCTGGCTGTGAGCATCATACGAACTAATGCACGGGCTCGCAAAGGCGAGTTAAGAGTTTGTACTATGTAATTTCTAGACTGTTGGATGCCGTGAATAAGCTAGTGGTACGCATGGCTTGGTCCTGATGGGGTAGTATATCTGAAAGATATGCTGAGCCATAGAATGAAGAGCCCTAACGTGACGACACAAAAACCTTGAAGTCAATGTCCGTTTGCTGGTGACTGTTAGCGCAGTGATGGTCGGCGAGACGTGGAATTAATGTGCAACTGCGACGCTCCGACACAAGCCTAGCGCAGAAAATTTTTGCACCAGCTCAATCACCTTATGCGCACATGCTGGTAGGCCAGTAAGCGGTGAGTTGCAGAATTTATACGCATGTCGCCTCCCCGATGCATGGATGCAACTTGACGGTGGACATCCTTATCTAAACAAGCCCTAATTTTAGCAATGTTATGAAGCTGACAATAGGCTGATTTGACTGTGGAGCTGATGTGGTCGTCTAACGAGAGGTCGCTTTGGAATATGACACCTAGATTTCGTGAGGCTGATTCAATGGAGAATGCTGGCAGAGCCATGTTGAAAGTCGCCTTTCAATTTTCTTGTGTGTGAATAACACTAGGTTTGCCCAGTAACTGTAGTTTTGCATTTTCTTTCTTCATTTTATGTTGATGTGGATTAGTGTTTGTTATTGTTCTATACATTTATTTTTTTGAAGTTTTGTTCTTGATGTTGTGATGATCTTTTTTGTTATATTTATATGTTATTTTATATACTTATATTGTATTATTTATTTTCTTCCTTTTTTTTCTTTTTTTTGCATTATTATATAAATAAGAAACACATATTATTGATAACTTCGATGGCATTATTGTTATTATTGTCATTGTTGTTGTTGTTGTTTTTTTTGACATTTATTGCTGCTGCTTTTTTTTTCTTTTTTTGCTCTGGAGTTGTTGTGTTATTATTGTTATTGTTTTATTTTGTTGCCTTCTGTTCTTGGTTACTTCCTTATTATTATTTTTTATTATACCTTGTTGATACTTATTTTACACAGCATACCTTCTCTTACACACTTATATATCTACCTTACATCTTATTGGTGTGATTCTCTTTGCATTTTGATTGTATTTTGCTTATTTTATTGTGTTTGAAATATTATTGATCGTTACATGTTGTAACATTACAACATTGTCTGTACCATAAAGTGTTCTTTTTCTTATTTTGAGAAGTTTTATTTTATTATTTTATTTTCTCTCTCAAACTTTTACACTTGACCACATTTTTTAACTTCCACAGCTTACCTTCCACACCCAATAAACATCGGTTTGTCACTCATTTTAGGTCCCTTTATTCTTTGGCTGCAGCCTGCCCATGAGATCCTCCCCACCAGGCCAAGCATCGTACCACCTGCTTTCGGAATCAACAGTCTACCAATACCTCGTACAAATCTCAAATCCTTTGAAGATCGTGCATTTAGTCCCCAAAGCCTCACTTACTCGACCTGCGTCACGACATATCCTGACTTGTCCACATTTAAGCTAAAACGCATCTATTTATCACAGCATTTAGTGGGTCCTGTGATTGTCTTTTATGTGTTTATGCGTGCTGACACTGTGCATTCTGCCACTAACCATAATTGCATGTTGACCCATGTCACCACAAATCATGTTATTCTTGTTGTTTATCAAGCATGCTACCTCTAACCATTCGATCGTGCTTCCTTTGCAGCAATTGAGCGCCTAGAAATAGATTCTCTGAGAGGGCTATATCAACTGTATTATTATTATTTATTACGCGAGTTGTGTGACAATGGCTGCATGGACACACTCGGATAAGCAGCGGTCATAAAGGTGTTGAGGGTGACATGTGTCACGCGGCGAGGAAGGTTTGCCATCATGAAAGTGAACAGGAGTTTGGTAAGCATGCTGCGGTTGTAGGACATTGCTAACTCCAGGAACGTGTAGGTGGACAAGTTATGAATCAAAACATGACAGACTCAGCTGTATGGTTGCTTCTTTTATTGCTCGACTTCGGTCCCAATCTACCCTCGCCGCCGCCGTACCTTTGGGGCCGTTTGCAACTCGCTTAAGAAATGTCTGCCACACATGCCGGAATGACGAGTCTCGAGGCTTCCAGCGAGCCGTGGTTGTTCCATCATCACCAAGCTTTCATTAGATCGACGTCATGCCCGCGGGGTTATGGTCAACTACGCGTGTGTGATTTGCAACGAATGCGTTTGACAGTATTCAAGTGATGTTATAATCTGTAGCAGCCATGGTCGAGACCCACACGATTGTTCATTTTCTATACGATAGTTCCTCCTACGAATTTAGCAAGACAGCGTCACCGATGAGCCAAATCTTCGCACAGCCTTTTAGGATCTTTAGAATGATCGTCCACCGCTGACGAGCAGATCGGTAACGTAGTATCTTCAGCAGCGGGATTCTTGCAGGAGTTTCAAACTCTCAGCTTGAACGCATATTCTGCCTGCTAGGGTTGGGCTGTGCTTGCCCTCTGATTGCATCTGACCAGTATTCTGCAGCTGTCGAAACATGTTCCGAATAGGAAACTATGATTTGGCTTGAAAAGCCACTACTTCTTTTCTTATTTGTATTTAATTTGTACTTATTTGTATGTTAATTTTGTATATACTTATTTGTAATGCAGAGACCTGGGTCTCGATGCATTTTGATCCGCTGACCAATTTTCTCTTTCTTGGGCACAGAGCGGCGAAAGTCAAGCAAATGGGTCGCCGTCCGTTCCTTGAGTCGAGACAAGACTTTGGGAAAATGAGAAATTGTGCGTGCCACCTACGACTGGCAGCTATTTGGGATTTGCAGTCGGGTCTAGTCGATATTCTAGGTCAAGTAAACTCGCAGCCGTGTAAGGTCGCGAAAATTGATTTGGTTGCTCTTTTGTGACGGCCCGAACCTGTAAAGTTATGTTCCGGATGAACCTATTGTTTATCTTTAGCTCAGCTACTTTATCAAGACAATCAAACAATGCGTGGTCGGCAGTAAGCTTTACTGCTTGCTTGGCTATCTCGGAATTCTCATTGTCGTCTGCCATTTCTGTATCGGCGCCATCTAAAATTTATAAAGCCACGTAAGTCATCGTTTTCATGCTAGCTAGTGAGGTCGCAAAGGTCTATCTCTCTCTCTCTCTCTCTCTCTCTCTCTCTCTCTCTCTCTCTCTCTCTCTCTCTCTCTCTCTCTGTGGATCTTTTGTGAGGTATCTATCTACAGTCTTGCATAGCACCCTCAGGACCGCCTACTGAGCCCATTTCCGCTTGTATAACCCCGTAAAACAGCAAGGGAGTGGGTAGAATGCAAATGCGAAGGCTGTAGCGGCTGCTCCGTAGCGTACGTGCCGGACGCGCACAGGAAGGGCGTGTGCGCCAACAGGCCTCCCGCCTGCGCAATGAGCTACTCGCCGACGGTGCGAAACTCTGCAGCCAAGACTGTCTATCGTAACACAGCGTTGACGCAGCCACACGTCATGTGCTCCTCCGCGACTGTCTTCCCTCACCCAACCGATCAACTTCGTCGCGTAGCTCACAGAGAGATTCCGTTCTGTCTGGAAATACGCGCTTACTCGTGCTGTCGTACTCAACATGTACTTACTCGTCGGGCCTCGCCCTGCACCACTAACACTTATCCGACTCCTGTAATTTAGGCTTGCCTCTAGCCAACCTCAAATCCGTTTCAGAATTTGCCGTCAACTCTCATTCGCAGGCCGAAGCCTTCCGCCGAATGGGACGCTACTATATGCCCCTCCCCGACTTAATATTAAACGAAACTAAATCCGCTCGTCGTTCGCAGCCTTCGAGGCTACGTCCAATCGAATTACGCCCTTCCAGCAGGAACGGCGCGTATTTCGTCGGCCACCGCTTCTTTCCTAGTCGCGTACTGCGCACCTAGGACGGCGACGTTTCAGCTCTCCTCCGCGAGTTATTATCGCCCGCTCTGGTGCGACAGTGGAGCTAGGGTCACGACCCTGGAGCAGTAGCGACTCGGAAGCCCGGTCCTTCGCCGCGATCGCTCGCGACATTTGTAGCGTCGAAGGGTGTGCGCAGAGGAAGGAGGAAGCGCAGCTCGGCGAAAGGTGTAGAGGAAGGAAGAGGAGAGGGAGGAGGAAAGGAAAGGAAGGAAGGGGAAAGGAAAGGAAGGAAAGGAAGGAGGAAGCGCAGCTGGGCCGACAGCCAGATTAGCGACCGGAACCGGAACCCGAGCGGCGGCTACCTTTGCAAAATAGGGACGAAGTGAGTAGCCTTGTTGGCCTCGGCGAACCTGGATTCCCCGATAAAAGCGGGCTGCTGAGCTGAGCTGGCAGCTGGACATGAACCTCGTGCGGCGGATGGGCTCGACGACAGAGCGCTGTGAGGGCAACGAAACGGCTGCATGCTAAATCCGGCCAGACTATTACGGATATGCCATCGTACGCGGTATCTGAATTATAGCTAGGACCGATTGCGAGCGATAATCTACGGCCAGGGCCTCATAAAGCTGAAGCCGTGTGATATCAACAAAACCTAAGCGAAAATCCAAAACCCAGCTGCACGTGCAATTTCAGCACGCCTACTCTCTCTCTCTCTTTCTCTCTCTCTCTCTGTCTCTCTCTCTCTCTCTCTCTCTCTCTCTCTCTCTCTCTGTCTGTCTCTCTGTCTCTCTCTCTCTCTCTCTCTCTCTCTCTCTCTCTCTCTCTCTCTCTCTCTCTCTCTCTCTCTCTCTCTCTCTCTCTGTCTCTCTCTCTTTCTGTCTTTCTCTCTCCCCTCTCTCTCTCTCTCTCTCTCTCTCTCTGTGTGTGTGTGTTGTGTGAAGTGATGTGCCCTTTTATTTGTATGTATTAATCTTCTTATTATATGCAATGTATGTTCTGCCTATCTGCCCGATATAACGACACTTTCTGTCTCTGTCTCTTGTCTCTCTCTTTACCACATTACATGTATTTTACATAACATTAATATATGCTCTATATAAATATGTTCTGTTGATGATATTACTGTGTGTCTCTACTGTGTCTTTGTCTCTTCTGTCTGTCTGTGTCTCTGTCTCTTCTGTCTCTGTCTCTTCTGTCTCTGTGTCTCTTCTGTCTCTGTCTCTCTTCTCTGTTCTCTCTGTCGCTTCTGTCTCTGTCTCTTCTGTCTCTGTTTGTCTCTTCTGTCTCTGTCTGTATGTCTCTCTTCTCTCTTTCTTTCTCTGGGTGAAAGGCGAGCCATAGAGCCTTTAGCTCCTCCCCCGCCCGCCGCTGAATGGTCAGTTGCCAGTTGCCTCTATGACAGCCGTGACCAGGATGGTGCAGTGCATGTGCGAGCGCCACTGGGTCTTCGCGAAGGAGGCAAGGTGTTTCGCTCTTCACGGGTCGTGCGTTCGAGTCCTTCACTAGATTATTCCCACTGCATAGCGGCAGCGGCGACAGTCGGTAAGGCTCGTATGCCGCTTTGCAAATGAGGCTGTTAAATCAGCTAGCAAAAATGGCGGTAGAGACTCACAACATTTAAAAACCTTAAAAACACACCTATTTTGGAAAGATTTAGTGGGTCCCTGTGATTCCTTCTCATATATGCGTGCTCACACTGTGCATGCTGCCACTAACCACATTTGCATGCTGACCCTGTGCATGTCACCCCTAACCATGTTATTTTTGTTGTTTATCAAGCATGCTACCCCTAACCATTCGATCGCGTTTCCTTTGCAGCAAATGTAAAGCGCCTAGAAAGAGATTGAGTTCTCTGAGGGCGCTTTATCAAGTGCGTTATTATTATTATTATTCAGACGTGGCGCCGGACTTCGGCGCCTCGATTCCAGGCGATTCACCCGTCTGGACGACGACGGGCGTCTGGAAAGGCTACTGAAGCTCGAGCCTTCGGCTTGTTCGGCTTCGAAAGAGGTTATCAGCATCTTGAATGGGGAAATCGAATTTCCGGCGGCGTCGCTACAGGTATTTCTTTCAGTCCGATCAAACGAGGTCAGCATAGCGCCGCGCCGTCGGCGCCTTGCATCAGCTCAGATGAGGGTACGAGCCGTCGGCGCTATCAGCTCCAGATGAGGTACCTTGGCCTTCTTTATCGCGAGGGAAGAGCTACTTTAGCTGAACCAGAACCATTTGAGCTTGACAGTTGAACTTGAAAGTTGAGCGAGCCAATGTAATTACTGCGAGTTCAAATGACGAGCTTTAAGAATGTCTAAAAGGCTTTTCGGGCAGATTTTCCAAGACGTCCTCGACCTCGTGCCCAACCATCAAGGTCGAGTTTGCCCATTCTCCCAGGCTACAAATATAGCCCTGGGTCCGTTCGGTCGTGTTCCGCCAGGTGGTCTTGTTTTTGTGGAATGCGAAAAATCCCGAATGGCTGTCACCCAGAGCAGCGATCGCCCGTAGCTGGCGTCCGCTGCTGCAGAACGAATAAAATCCTTACCGTTGAGGCGGCTTGCCGGCCGCAGCGCTGGCCTCCTGCAGGGCCATTCATTCCTCTGTTGGGCCCCGTCGCTGATAGCAGCAAATGCAAACGTAGGAAAACGATTCGATTGCGACGTTATGCGTGTGCCGCGAGTTCTTCGCGCGCGCGCGCGTTCGCGAAGACTCGTGCGGGATACGCCTGAGCGCTGCATAGTAAAATAATAGTGGATTTGATATAGCACCCTCAGAGAACTCAATCTCTCTGGCACTTGCATTTGCTGCAAGGAATCACGATCGAATGGCTAGTGGTATTGTGCTCGATAAACAACAAGAATGTAATGTAATGTGATGTAATGTATCTCCGTCAGTAACTCCAGATCATAAAGACCATGTGGATGTTACGCAGAGGAGATTTTGTATAGCGCACTCACAGCCTAAGCGGCTTTCGGTACGCATTGTTAGCCAACAGACTTCGTCTCGTATTCAAAGAGAAAGTGGGAGGCATAGTAGAGTTAGAGACAGTTGATGGTGAGGTAGCGATAGAAGCAGCAGTTCAGGACCGCTGAAAAGATGATGCCACGAGTCGGCAGTTGAGAGATGTCGCCGCGCAAAGAATAACGTGATTAAGGATGACGTGGCTGTCGGCATGCAAGTGTGGTTAGCTAGCATGTTGCAGCGTCAGAACGCATTAAAGGACGACTCGCAGGACCCACTCAATGCTGCGAATAAATAGACGCGGCTCGTACTCTCTCGGCGGGCATGCCAGGGGCGTCAGACCGGTACGCCCGACCGTGTGCGGTGCGCACCATATCGCGCGGGCAAAAGCCGCGGGGACGGATGCCACGTATCCACGAGCGACTCCCTGCGGTGCGAGCATTCTTAAGCAAAATGCTATTTTTTCGGACCTGGGTCGCCTCGGCGGCGCCGCGCACTAAATGCCCGCCTCCGCTCTCGTCTCGTTCGTCTTGGAACCGCTCGCGGTCACGCAGCACTCTTCCCATAGCTTGTCGGACCCGGACTCTTTTTCTCGTTGACTCGTAGCGACTACAGCGCTACCTCGAAATGAATCCGCGCCCCCCCTGTCACATTCGGATCGCCCTTTTGCACGCTTCTACGGAAGGTGCCCATTCTCTGCTTGCCTGAATTCCGAACCGCGAATTCACGCACGCTCAGGCTCTCGCAGCGACAACTTGCGGATAGATGTAGACGCCTCTTTAATAAACGAATACTATTTGAGCTAGGCATTGAGCTTGGCAGCAAACATCAATGCCCCGAGTCAAGCGCTGGCGCTAAATGCCACTGTTGCTTAAAATGGCCACACATGCGACTGTTCGCGCTTACTATGACTCCCCGCAATCATGCGGTACCTATATTCTCGTCTTAAAATGGCTGGTTAATGCGCAGTTCTAGGTTTGTCAAACTCGACCATTTATTGCGATTTTTTTCACCCGCGGAGCTTATTCGCCTGTTTCTGCGTTACAACGATTCCCCAATGTGCCTACTGGCTTCGTAGAATAGCATCAGACGGGAGGTAATAAAACGTTTGGCGCAATACGTCATGGAGAGTTCATGACTACTGCGAGGATATTATTCGTCTTGTTTCCTGAATTATTATGATTAAGGACCCGGTTATGCCCTAATTTTACGTTTAGCGGCATCACAACGCACAAGGCAACTGTAATAGGAGTCGAGTAAAGTTGCTGTGTTAGCAGTGGCTCTCAACCTTCCGTAATGCCGAGTGACCCTTTAATACAGTTCATCGTGTGGGTGGTGACCCCTAACCATCGTGTATGAAAGGGTGACCCCGTGCGAACGGGTCGTTCGACCCCTAAAGCGGGTCGTGACCCACAAAATGATTGGCGCCTTAGAAGTGAGGCGCGTGGATTGCTCCTCTGGGTGCGTCGACAAGAATCGCCGTTAATCTATTGCTGGTGCCAGACGCAGAGAAAGAAATGCCGAATCAATTCCTCCAAGCTATGGATATGGAAATTTTTCGATATTAAGCTACGGGTCTTGCTTCTTTCCTTTTCAAGCCGTGTATGGTTGGACTGATAACGTGCCGGGCATACCGGCACGTTATTTACGATCGACCGCCCTTTGTTATCTACCATGCGTTATCGTAGTTCAAAAAATGGCATTCCTAGACGGTACTGTTGTTGCTAAGATTCATTCGTGGATTAATGCATTAACAAAAGAAAAGCACCCCGGAGCAGCCGCGGTTCCTTGCCGGGGGCCGCCAGCGTAGACGCCTCTCATTTGGCGGGAACTGCGGGTAAGGTAAGTACAGCCTCGTTTGGTAGTCGTGGCCCCTCCTTGTCTCGAACCGCTCAGCACGCTCCCCCCCACGAGCGTCGCTGTGAATATCTCTATAACTTAGTGGTCATCAGCCTGTTATAACTCCGGCCGCCCAACTTATCACTAATTCTCTGGAATTCCTCGCCTCAATGTGCAACAAACCTCTAGTAATAAGCGCCCCTAATTTCTGAAAATGATCTCTCGACCTGCTCGCCTTGACCTGAAACTTGTCTAAAATCGGTAACTGCCCAACAATTAAGACATCACCCCGACTGGTTTCTCACTTCTTTCACATCTCTAGATCAATCAAAAACCTGGAGGCGAAGTTGCTATTACCAGCGCGCTCGAAATTAGACTTCAAGCCATTTACCGTACCCTCGAAGCAGTCTTTTAAATGATTTGCCTGATTTCCCCCGACAACAAGTTATCGATGATTGTAGTAGTCTTTCGTCCGCCCCACCAGTACCAGTCCTCCTACCAAAATTTCAGATTGATCTTATTTCGATTCTGTGTGACAGAAATCAATCATCCCTCGCTATGGGTGATTTTCAACATTCACTTTGATAACTTATCTGACGCCTTCAGCTCTGAATTTTGTGTTTCTGACTGACTAATTGTCATTGTCTCTTGTGGCTCATGTGCATGGCCCTACCCACATCAAGGTCACACACTCGACCAAGTTTCTCCTTTCGTCTGCACTTTTTTATCACTAATTATTACAAAATCCTACTTATCTGACCACATGGCAAATCTTATTCAGTCCACAATGTGTGACCTCTTCCTCCCTCTAAAATCGCCTGTAAATCGCGAAAACCTCAAGACCCTTGACATCAATACTCTCCGTGCGAGAATATTTGCTTCACCTCTGTTGCTCAATCCCCCTTCCGACCTGTCATCATTGGTAGATTGCCTACAACCCACGACCCTAGCTGACATGCTCGGCGAGTTTGCACCCTATGATTAAGCACCACTGTACGCCCTCACCCAGACGGCCTACGGTTTATCACAGTCATTAAACTAGCTAGGTCTACCTAAGCCCAAGCTTGAGAAAGCATACAAAATATCAGGACTGACTCAATTGACAGGCATACGAGGACTACTGTAGGTCATACCAATCGACCCTAGCAAAGGCCAAGTCTAGCTTCTATAAAACATTGTTGAATCACAGATGCACAATCCAAAAATGTCGATGTCGATCAACCAACTCCTCAACCGCTCCCAGGTTAGCTCCTTACCTTATGACCCCTTTTATGATCTAGCTGATCGCTTCTCTAGCTTCTTTTTCCAGAAGATTGACAAGACTACGGAGTCCATTCCTACGATGGGCAGCATCTCCCATGGAATGCTGTCTCTCATTCCTAGCAGCACCTCCAATGTCAACATTCAAGGAGGTCACTAGTGACCTCGTCCTGGAGTTCATATCCCATCAAAGAAGACAACTAGTCCTTTGGACATTATTCATACTTTCCTGCTTCCACGATGCAAGGAAAACTATACTGCTGACATGCATTACTAACATCATCAATATGCCATTAGCCCTAGGTCATGTTCCAGCACTTCTCAAAAAGGCTGCTGTTGTCAGGCCACTACTCAAGAAAGCAGTACTTGACTAAGAAAACTTGAGTAACTACCGATCAGTCTCCCTTCTGTCATTCCTCTCAAAAACACTGGAACGAGTCGTGGCAGACCAGCTGAACTCATATATTGAAACTTCAAACTTTGCTAGTAAGTTCCAGTCTGGTTTTAGAGCTAATCACTCCACTGAGCCAGCATTGCATCGGTGTGTTTCAATGACCTACTTAGGAGTGCAGACATGGGTTATGCAGAGTGTCTCAGGTTGTTTTGCTCGATCTTTCGGCAGCTTTTGATACTATCGATCACCTAGTTCTTCTTGAGCGCTTCTCATCTCGCCTGGGCATTACTGGCACTGGCATTGCAATGGTTCAGGTCCTATCTCAGTGGGACATTCCAGAGTATTGATGCGAGGTGAGCCGTGATGGCACACTAGGTAAGGCGGTTGCTTTCACGACCTCGGTCCCGAGGTCGTGGGTTCGATTCCTGCGATGGGCGGTTCTTTATCGCCACTGCAAGCGTTGGTGATAGCCGTAAAGGCTCTTCTGTCGCTATACAAAAATAGGCTGTTTAATCAGCTAGGATTCATTTATTTATTTATTTAATGGATAAAGATCATCCGAAACACCTCTGAAATATGGGGGTACCTCAGGGCTCCGTGCTTGGTCCCGTTTCTTTTTTTATGGTTTATGCTCTTCCTCTTGTCGATGTTATTGCCAGACACAATCTAGGCTTGCACTTCTATGCAGATGACACTCAGTTGTACCTTTTTTTTTTATTCATCCCAGCCCTCGAACACGTCAAAGTGTCTCAACTCACTTTCTGCATGCATTGATGACATCCGCACATGGATGGCAGTAAACTTTCTTAAATTGAATTATGAAAAAATCAACTTAATAGTTATATGAAAACCAGTTTTGATTCAGAAATTGGAAAGGCTAATGCTTAAAATCGGCTCAGCCAGCATATCTTCCGTTGAATCTGCACGTAATCTGGATGTCCTGTTCTAAAGTGACCTTTCGTTAGACGACGGCATCAGCTCCACAATCCAGTCTGCTTACTTTCAGCTACATAGCATTGCTAAAACTCGGGCTTGTTTAGACAGGAATACCACGTCTGAATTGGTCCATTCATTCGTGACATCCCGTCTTGACTTCTGTAACTCACTGCTTGCTGGTTTACCGGCCTGTACATTCAGGCGCTTATAGCTGATGCAAAACTCTGCAGCTTGGCTTGTCAGTCGTGAGCGTCGCAGTTGCCAAATCACACCACTTCTCGCCGACCTGAACTGGCTACCAGTCGAGCAACGGATCGACTTTAAGGTTTTGTCGCTCACTTTTAGGTCCCTTCATTCTTTGGCTCCAGCCTATCTCTCAGATCTACTCCCCAACCAGGCCAAGCATCGTACTACCCGCTTTTCGGAATCCAATAGTTTACCAATACCTCGTGAAACCTCAAATCCTTTGGAGACCATGCATTTAGTTCGTATGTTCCCAAAGCCTGGAGCTCACTCCCGAATTGCGTCACAACATCTACTGACTTGACCACATTTAAAAAGAAATATAAAACGCACCTATTGAGGACAGCAGTAAGTGGGTCCCTGTGATTCGTCCTTCATGTGGTTAGGCATGCTGCTACTAACCACACTTGCATGGTGATCCTGCCCATGTCACCTCTAACCGTGTTATTCTGGTTTTTTTTCGAGCATGCTACTTCTTATCATTCGATCATGTTTCCTTTGCAGCAAATGTAAAGCGCATAGAAAGAGATTGAGTTCTCTGAGGGCGCTTTATCAAGTGTATTAATATTATTATTATTACTTATTACTTTATTATACCTAAGTGAATTGGGGCTGCAGCAAAAGGTTCAGGGTTCAAAGTCACCAGCAGCGGTTCAAAGGTTCAGGGTTTCGCTGGTATTTGAGGTGCGTCGGCGAAGACTAGCGCCATTACGAGGGTTACGCCACTGTGCCCTAGTTCTGCGGCTGGAGGAGGGATTAACTACTCGTAAACTACCAGTCTGCCTAAAAGACGTTCGCACCGCGTGTTCAGTGCTCTGTCGCCTCTTCCTCATGGGAAGAGAGTTCGCCACGTGGCCACGAGCCGCATCCGGGCGGTCAGCCTTTAATGCCGGAGTACTGCCAGCCCATGCAAAGCATTCTAGCACTCTGCCGCCAGGGGCCGTAGGTCAGCACGGTTACTCGCTCCCCGAATTGGCTTCTGGCCAGTTATAATAAGCAGCCGCTTTATCCGTACGGTCTCCGAGCCAGTGCGGCTGTTCACACAGGAAAACTAACGCAAACCTGCCAATCACTTTTGCTATCGACGTACATACTATTCAGGAAACGCCGCTGTTGCTGAGAGGCTCAGCCTGGAAGCTGGTCATTTTTAAGACGTGCAGTGGTAGCGGCAGACGGTCCGCCGTGACGCAAGGGAGACGTCGACCGAGGGAGAAATAACTGATACAAGTCCCGATGAATTAGTTACCTACTCCAGCTATCGCAGCTGTCTGGATCCAGCAGAGGCGGCAGGACATAACGGCCTTAAGTGCTCAGGTATACAGGCGTGGAAGTTCCAAGCTAATCTACCTTCGAATTCCCGCTGAGCTCTTACGTGACAGCTGACCAACATAGTCTCTGCATTGAATCTGGGTGTCTAATACGAAATACTGTTTTTACACTGCATGACTACCATAGCTCTACGATCGAATCTGCCTACTTTCAACTAAGTAAAATTGCAAAGATTCGGGTTTGCTTAAATAAGGAGACCGCAGCCAAACTGGAACATGCATTTGAAACTTGGCCCAGCGGTCAAGGTGCTCGCCCCGACCAAGGTCTGGCCGAGGTCGTGCGCTCGAGAACCGTGGCATATGTGAAGCGAATTATGTGAACTATACAGGAATTATATCATCCCGACTAAATATCTGTAACTCGCAGCCTGTAGGGCTTCTGGTCTGTACAGTATGTCACTACAGTTGCGCAACATTCGGCAGCTTGGCATTTTTGCCACGAACATCGCAACCAATGTTCCGTTACACCGTTACACCACTTCTCACTGTTACACTGCTACAACACTTCTCGCCGTTCTCACTTCACACGTTAGCCGTTACACCACTTCTCACTGACCTGCACTGCCTCTCCATCAAGCAGTGTATCGACTTTAAGACTCTGGCAAACGGAAGTTCCTAGATGGTTGGGTGTCAGTCGAAGCTCTCCACCGGAGGACTGATATATAAATATAATTAATTTGGATAGCGCCCTAAGAGAACTCATTCTCCATTCGAGCGCTTCGCATGCGCCACGGGGCTCGAACCCGCGACCTCGGTCATCGAATGCATTAACCTTGACCCTGATCGAGGCGAGCACCGATACGACTGGGTCAAACCAGATGCTGAATGACTGGCCGATCCAGGCGCTCACCCGTACGTAGGGAAAGCAGCGGCAGGTCAGCGAGCTACATCAACATTCGCCTCCTTTGGGATGCTCCGAATTGAATGAGCCGCCTTTCCCCCTCGATCTCTCCAGCTTATGGCTTTCCGAGCGATGTAGAGCAGCTGCTGCTGCTGCTGCAGTGCCGCCTTTCCTCTGCTTTCACTTCTCTACTTCACTCCGCGGACCCGCGTGAGTCGTCGTCTCTCTCGTTCTCTCCCTCTCGCTGTTACTTCGCTCGCGGGTCTCTTGCTTGCGTGTCTCACCGGCTGTCAAGTGTTTTTCTCCATCTCTCTCCTTCGCAATGCCTATCTTTTGCATTCACTCTTTTTCTCTCTCTCTCTCTCTCTCTCTCTCTCTCTCTCTCTCTCTCTCGCCTCAACCTCGCTCTCTCTCCACCTCCACCATGCACACACTCTCACACTGTTATATCTCTGTCTCTCTGTCTGTCTGTGTCTCTCTGTCTCTGTCTCTCTCTCACTCACCTCTCTATCTCTCCCTGCCTCTCTCTCTTTCTCTCTCTCTCTCTCTCTCTCTCTCTCTCTCTCTCTTTCTCTCCCACTCACCTCTCTCTCTCTCTCTCTCTCTCTCTCTCTCTCTCTCTCCTCCTCTCTCTCTCCCTCTCTCTCTCTCTCTCTCTCTCTCTCTCTCTCTCTCTCTCTCTCTCTCTCTCTCTCTCTCTCTATTGCTCTCTCTGTCGCTCTCTCGCTCTCCACTTGAGTAGGTGCCTGCCGACGTCTTCTTATACAGTGGGTGAGCTAGCATCGCGATGCTACCATCGAGCGTAGCAGCTTCCACACCCGGACATAACTAGGCCACCAACGCATCGCTCGCAATGGTGCTAGTCTCGGGAGCTGCGCGGCGAATGCCGGCGAGGCCCTAAACCTACTGCCTCAGACAGAGTACGACTTGTTGTAGGTGTAGCAACACTCGGCAATAGCTCAACAGGGCAGCGACGAAGAGCACCTGTACCTTCAGATAACAAGTCCATACCCGTAGCGCAGAGATTAGTTGACAGCGTCTAGTTGACAGCGATGGAGGGTGGCGGGCGTTTAACAGCGGTTGTAACGTACACTAGCTCAGGTACGGCTGAGTCGCCTTTGAATGCAGCTCAGCTCCACTGCCAAGGCGACAACTCCTGGAATGCAATTGACTGCCTATTAAACGGCTTCGGATTGTATGTTGCCTTGGCCGTAGATTGTCGCATGATCTGTGTCTAGCCTTTACAATGCCCGATCCGGGAATGGCTGACGTCAAGTCATGATCTGGCTGACTTATCACGCGGCCGTTTTAACGAATCGCTTTCTTAGGAAGATAAACGCAAGCTCACCCATCGACAAAACTATTGATTGGCTTCTTTATTGTGGTGGCGGTTGAGAGCACGGGGCGTGTGACACCGAGGGCAGCGAGTTAAAACATGACGCCGCGGCGGCTGGCTTGGCGGGCGAAGGCGAGGCTGCCGCGATAGCCACTCGCCAGGCAGCAGCATGCCGCCTTTCAACCATCGTGGGCCATCCTTCGACCTCTATACATCACCGGAAGTGCCCATGGGAACGAGTGACGAAATGCGAGCAAGCGCGACCGATGCCGATGCGGCGGAAGCGACGACGACGGCGCGAAGTTAAGACCCAGTGTCAGGCTCGGCCTCACCTTTTTTTTCAAATGTCGCACGCTACTAACGAGAGCGACTAAACAGCGCTACCGACCCTGGAAGTCAACAGGAAGTCAGCAGTTCGATAGGATAGCGCCACGTCGGGAGGGAGGCGGGGAGAGTGGATCGCTCCGGCGCGCTTTTCGTCGAACCGCCTCTTCCGCCTGCCGCACCGCGCGCGTGCTCCGCCGCGAACTCGTTCGGTTGCGGCGCGCGCGCGCGCGCACGTTAGGCGGCGGCCGGTAGCGGCAAAATAAACGGCGCACGCAGCGAGCCGGCAAAGAGTCGGAGCGCCCAGGCGTGGCCGGCGGCGGCGGCTGGCGGCGGCGGGCGCCTGAGCGCTCCGCAGCAATTATTAAGCGACCGAGTCCGGGTGCAGCGACGGCGGCGCCTCCCCTCCACCTCGCTCCCTCGACCCGGTCAGCTGACGTCGAATGGGCGCGGCGGTCAGGGCCGTGAAGTTTTCGCGCCCGCCCGCCGCCTTCCCACCGTTCCTGGCGATTTAATTAGTCGCACGACTCTTCTCGCAATGGTAATCGCTGGAAGAGGAGCTGCGCTCGCGGCGTGCGTGCTGCTCGCCGGCGCCGTGCTGAGCGGTAAGCCGCCGCCGCCGCTGCCGCTGTCGCCGCCGCCGCCGCTGTCGCCGCCGCCGCGCCCGGTGCCGAGCGAAAGCAGACGCCGGGCGAACGTAGCGCCGCTCGTCCGGCGCGAGGGAGGACGCGAGCCGAGCAAGCGAAGGCGCGCGCGCGAGCCGAGCCTTCGCTCGAGAGCCACCTGTTGGACGGGAACGGGTGGCGCCGTCGTGCTCTCCGTTCGCGTCGCGCCGGCGTCGCTCTGCCCGCGATCCGCGGAGCTGCGGAGCGCGGGCAGAGCGACGACTCTCTCGGCGGAGCAGGCGGAGCGAAGCTCTGGACCGGTGCGAGCGAGCTAGCGGCGGGCCGGACCGGCGTCGGCGGTGCGCCGGCGGCTTGGCAGAAGCTGCCGCGCGCGTGCGCGCGCATGGGCTGTCCCATTCGGTGCGGGCTTCGGGCCAGGTTCGGCCACGCTAGGCAGACAGGCCGCGTCTCGGCCGCCGGCGCTGCCTGACTCGGCCGTCCTTCAATCCGCTGCCGCTGCATTCGTCCCTCTGGCGCCTCCCTCCCTCTCGCTCGCTCGCTCGCTCGCTCGCTCGCGCCGAAGCCTTACGTTGCCTCTCACTAGTGTGGCGCTCTGCTCGTCCTGGGCTCGCCTGTCGCTGGTCTGCTCTGCTCTGCTTCTCCTCTCCTGCTTCCTCCTGCTCCCTCTGCTTCTGCTTCTTCTCTTCCTCGGGTTTGTATTTCTCGGCCTCGATAAATTTTTCTCCCAGAGTCTCCTCATTACTTCCTTTCGTTCCTTCTCGTCCCCTGCATTCGTGTTTCCTCCACTCACTTCCTCTCTTTCTTCTCTTCACAGCTTGAGGCTCTGCAAGAAAGCAGAGAGCCCGATCGAGCGAGCGAGCGAGCGAGCGAGCGAGCGAGCGAGCGAGTGAGCGAGTGAGCGAGCGAGTGAGCGAGCGAGTGAGTGAGTGAGTGAGTGAGTGAGTGAGTGGGTGAGCGAGCGAGCGAGTGGGTGAGCGAGCGAGTGAGTGAGAGAGAAAGAACGAAAGGCAAGAACGGGAGCTCGCCTGGGTATAAAAAAAAAATTTTTGCCTAGTCCATGCCCCAGTTTATGCTGCTGTTTGAGAATTGGGGGCGGCGGCAGGGGGGGGGGGAGCCGTGTAGCTCTAACGTTGTGGCTGTGCCTGTGATCGGTAGAAATAATGAAAGGTATGATCGTGCAACATGGGAATCAATGAGACTGGCAGCACGAAGAAGAGCTGAGCCGCTCAGAGTCGCTGCGAGCGTCATATGTCAATCTTGTTAGATTTAAGCCGCAGTACTCAACGCAGAGGTGGGTGACTTATTACTTACAGTAAACGGCTTAACAAAAACGGGATCCAAATAATTAAAAAAGGGTATTGAGCTTCCTATTATGCAATATAAGTTTCTGATGTGTAATAAATAAATAAATCATTAGCGTGTGTCGTGTATCTCCACCTATAACTCCATAAAGACACAACGACAAAGTGGGTGTTACGAAGGAGGGTTTTCCATAAAGCACCCAAAGCCCCAGCGACTTTCGGTATGCAGGCGTTAGTCAACAGACTTCATCTCACGCAACAAAGTGAAAAGTGAGAAGCTTAGCTGAGTCCGGAGGGAAGTTGAGCAAGTGAGTTGCATGGAAGTAGCAGTTCGGTACTGCTGAAAAGGATGCGCCATAGTCGGTAGCAGGAGAAGACGTCACTTCGTAAGAATTGTGGAAGCGTGAGTCACCCCAGTCCAGGAACTGCAGAGCAGAAGCTGCTTTTAAGCGTAGGAATGGAGCAGCTAATTTATCGTCTATATAGGACCCCAGGGGCCGAAAGTGCTGCAGCAGTTCAGCTAGGTATGAAGGGGCCCAGCCGTGGTGGGCCATATGGGTGAGCGTAATAACATTTTTCTGCGTATCCATTGACCAACCGGAAGCCGCCGAAGCTCCTTCAGCAGAGAGACATTGCTGAACCACGGAGGCTTGTTAACTAGCCTTGCTGCCACATTCATCACCAGCTGCAGTGGCCTAATGGCTATTTTACCAACTCAAGACTACCTGGTATGGATTAGGGCAGAGGTCGGCAAACTCAGGCCTCTAGGCCAGGATCCGGCGTAGCTAGTGCTCCAGTCCGGCCTAGCAGCCTCGTAGCTATTTATTGATGGATCCGTAGCCTAACTGAATTGCCGCGGTTTTCTTCCCATTCACTATATATAGAGGTACTTTGATTTATGAGTATCACAACTAACGAGTTTTTGAGGCACGAGTCGTCTCTCGGCCGCTTTTTGCTCTGAGTTGAGAGCTAACTGTTATTGTGCTTGATTTTGCCTCTCGAGTTTCTCAGTATAAAGTGGGCCGCTAGGCCCACTCCTGGCCGGGCGGAGTGGGCGTGGTTTCTTCTGGCCCAGTATGCCTTCCTGACATCCTGAAACGGCCTAGTAGTCCAAAAAATTTGCTGACCTCTGGATTAAGTATATCATACGGAGTTTTTCGCTAGCTCGTGCTTGATTAACACACACTCTCTCTCTCTGCTCTCTCTCTCCCCCTCTCTCTCTCCTCTCTCTCTCTCTCTCTCTCCCCTCTCTCTCTCTCTCTTCTCTCTCCTCTCTCTCCCCTCTCTCTCTCCCTCTCTGCTCTCTCTCTCCCCCTCTCTCTCTCCCTCTCTGCTCTCTCTCTCCCCTCTCTCTCTCCCCCTCTCTCTCTCTCCCCTCTCCCTCTCTCCTCTCTCCCCCTCTCTCTCTCCCTCTCTCTCTCCCTCTCTCTCTCCCCTCTCTGCTCTCTCTCCCCTCCCTCTCACTCTCTCTCACTCTCCCTTCTCCCGTCTCTCCTCTCCCCTCTCTGCTTTCTCTCCCCTCACTCTCTCTCTCTCCCTCTCCCCTCTCTGCTCTCTCCCCTCCCTCTCTCTCTCCCTCTCCCCTCTCTCTCCCTCTCCCCTCTCTCTCTCTCTCTTTCTCCTCTCTCTCCCTCTCTCTCTCTCTGCTCTCTCTCTCTATATCTCTCTACCTCTCCCCTCCCTTTTTCTGTTTCTGTCTGTCTCTCTCTATCTTTCTTTCTGTTTGTCTCTCTTTCCGTATACTCTCTCTGCCCCCACTTATATACTTTAAGGACAACATGCCTGGCTAAGCAGCGCCTCAGAGCTTGGCAGGCATTTATGAGCCAATGATAGCTTGATACCATGACGGCTAAACCATTGCTTCTGTTTGTGGACTGCATTGTTGAAGTGTCGGCTTTCAGTTCGATACTGGTCTCTCTCTTTTTCAATTGCCACAGAGGCAATTTCAGGCAGATGGTCCTACCAGACGCATACATCATCCATATCTCTTGCTTGCTGTATATGCTGTTTCAAATATTCGCCGTCGATTTCTTGGAGCCGATGATCTCTGTGAGGCCTTCGCTTTCCGCTGTCACTCCTAGTTCTTGCTGGCACGTAACCCACTGCCACCTCGTTCCACGCGGCTCACGTCCTGTCGCTTGGTTGCTGCTTGGACACTGGCATCTGCTGCAGCTCAGCGGCAGCTGGCCACGTCAGACAGCACCTCTACGATTCTTGGTGCCGCCCAATCTGCGTCACCCTGTGCCGCGCTGTGCCACACTGTGCCGCACTGTGTACGCTGCAGGTGTGGCGCGCTGCGCCACGCTCGTTCACGAGAGCAGTAACGAGCAGCAGTCGTTCAGGCTCTTCTACTCACCGCGGAAGCTCACGTGGCAGCTAGCGCAAACGCTCTGCAACATCTCTAGAGCCAGCAGCAGCAGCACTAGAGCCAGCGGTGACCACGACGCCGCCGCCGCGAGCGTCATCGAGTCGGACACCCTGGTGGAGCTCACGCGATTGCAGAGGCCGCATTTCCTGACCGCCTGGGTGGTGAGCAGCGCAGGCGGCGCAGAGTGCCTCGAGGTGGCCGAGAGATGCAGCGAGTCGCTGCGCACGAGACTCGGCTCGGCCGGATGTACGGTCAAGACCCTTGGCGTCGTGTCCGAGCCGCTGGGATGCGCGAGGCGAACAAAGAACGCTATCATATGCCATCGAGGTGAGCCGACCCCACCTCCTGTTCCCGACCTCAGCTACCCTTGCACCTCGGCCGTCCAATGCACGAATCGGTTCCCGAGTAGGAGAGCATCCAGCCATAGCTGTATCTGCGGTCGGCACTGCCTGTTCAGCTGCCTGTCCAGCCTAGTCGAGCCAAATTTGGATTGTGGTTCAGCGGGTGATCATTCTTTAGCTACCGTTCTGCAACGCTTCTTCTCTCATGCATGCAGCAGCAGCAGTCACTGCTGTAACTGCATCACGCTGCGAGGGCTGCAAAAGCTTCCAGAGCTGTCACAGCCTGCCACCTCTCTGTGACCGGCTGCTCGTTGGAGTTCGAGCAAAGGTCTAGTCCAGCGAATTTGACCAAGGGCCGTTTGGAGTCGGTGATCTACGTTACAGGTGGCTGCGTGGCCTTGAGCGATTAAGTTACCTTTGGTACTAACCACTGTTTACCAGCTGTAGCAGCTGCAGCAGCTGCTGCTTCAATTGACCGGCGATCGCTGGGTACTTTCATCGCTCGGTGTTAGGGAGGCTTAATCACCGAATCCTGCTTCTGGCTGCAGACAAGTGGGTGCTCACACACCGGAAGATGGCATTTAAACCCTGGGCCCAGGCAGTTCGATAGAGGCAGTGCAGACAGGCAGACAGCCTACCACAAGCTAATATTACTGAAAGTTGCGGGCGATATTTCGAATGAGCACACCAGTCATTTGTCGATGCATTTTTGTACCGTGGATGCTGGTTATGCTATGCCGGCTCCCGTGGTTCAGTTGATTTCTGGATCATTATCAGAACTACTCGTCAACCAGACTAGGCATCAGCACCCACCCACTCATCCGACTCAAATCGTTTAGCTATGCCTCGTATGATCCTCAAATCCTTTTGAGACCGTGCCGTCAGTTCGAATTCTCCCAAAGCCCGGAGCTCACTGCCGACTAGCGTCACTATATCGCCTGAATTGACATTTAAAAAAAAGCTAAAAATGCACCTGTTCCTCGCAGCATTTGCTTGGTCCTTGTGCGATTTATCCTTTGTATTAGTGCTTAGCATTCAGACAGTGGGTGTGTCACCTCTAACAATATTAAGCATGTTGACTCTGCATTTTACCACTAACCATCTGGTCCGGCTTCCTCTTCAGCACCATGTAAAGTGCCCACAAAGAGATCAAGTTCTCCGAGGGTACTGCAAATTTTCTTATGGATATTATTTTATTATGTATGAATGTCCTCCACAGTGCAGATGGTGACTGCTCCTGGCTTAGATGCCCCCAACCTCACTTGCGCCACCCACCCTGGCCCTGCTCACGGGCTGACTGCTGGCTGCGTTTCAGAAGCTGTCAGCAGCCCCGGGCTAGTAAGACCAAAACCACTGCTGATAGCCAAATGAGCAGTTAGTTTATTTACCTGTCTGCAGCATCCGGTTGCTGTCACAGCCAGCCGTTAGGAGTTTAGAGGCAGCCACTAATGAGAATATTAAACAAAATATAGGAGCTCGAAAGTGGTGAGAGAGAGAGAGGGGGAAGTGAGAGAGAGAGAGAGAGAGTGAGAGAGAGAGAGAGAGAGAGAGAGAGAATAAGAGAAAAAGAGAAGGAAGTACAAAAAAGACTGAAGGGGAAGACTGAAAGAGTAGAGAAGGGATTCACGACATATAGCATACGAGTATGCACTCGCATGCAAGTGAATTCAATTAACTCGCTCCTCAATAGACGCCCATCAGAATTTATTACAAGGAACAGCCTAATTCAGAGCGAGAGCGATCGGCGATACAAATTGGGCTGATTGGTGTACTCTCAAGCATCCAAAAACGCTCGCTCGCTCCCCTGCCGCCGCCACGCTTATACTTATGCTCGACATATAACAATAGTAATGCACTTGATAAAGCGCCCTCAGAGAACTCAATCTCTTTCTAGGCGCTTTACATTTGACATCACCGCCGACCCACACACATTCGATGGCTGAGGAACTCCCCACCCCACCATCCCCAAATCTTCTAGAAGTCAGGAGCACACCAACTTCCTGCCATGAGCGTACGCGAATTTTCTGCCTCAGCACCGAGCTCGCCCACTGGCTGAAGCTGCTTTCTACCGATGGCCCGACCCCCTCCCTGCCACGAATGTTCCTTGAGTATTTCAAGTGCTGACAGAACAGCCTAGCAACTCGTCAGAGCTCTCGGACTAGGTCCTGTCGACGACGAGAGAGGGCAGGGCATATGACAGCAGCCAGATTAGTGTCACATGACCCACCAGCAGATCAGGGAAGCCAGATCTGCTGGTTGCGCCGGAGATGCACACTTGTCAGCAGCTACTTGGGTTTACCCAGCAGCCTTAATGTGAGCCTCCATTGTTTTTTTTCTAGTTAGCCTGGGTACGTTTTCAATGCTGTCATGCACCTGCCTATCTGGGCTGCCTTCGGTCTGCCTTAGGCTCTGAGCAACGCCACAGCAGCTGCAGCACTTGCCGGTCGATTATACCATAGGAAAAGCGATCGTGAGGTTGGTAAGGCCAGGCCCTTAGATAGGTTAGAGGGCGCCACTAAAGGTACCCGTTGAGGCGATAGATAAACGACTCGGACTTTCAGCTTTTGCAGACTCGTTCAAGTGCTTGAGTTGTTTACGTTTCGGCGACTGCATCGTTCACTTTGGCCCCTAGCGTGAGGTACTTCGATGCCACCAGCAAAATAGTAACTTTTGCTCGCGAGTATTTATTGGCAACTGCAGGCCAATAAGTAAAATACCTTAGCTGAATTGTCAATTTTAAACAGCATTAGTGCACCAAGGGAATGTCGTAGTGCTAGAAGTATAAAGAACAACACCTCGAGGCATCTTTAAGAGTTAAACCTACTGCCTCCAAAGCAAGAGTTGAGAATCAAACCAACTTCTCCATTTTGATCAATAAAGTATCAGCAAGCCAGCACTGCCAGTACCCATCTCCCACATCTCTGCTGGATGGAGAAGACAAAGCTAAAGTATGGAGGTGTACGTAGATGCCAGTAGGTTGAAGCTTTCAATGGCAAGTGACCCACCCATGCCAGGGCAATGCAGTACCAACGGTTAACGATTATGCTCGGTTACCGAATGACTGGATGCAGAATTCAAAGATTTGAAAAGCCAGACACGTCAGTGGCAGCTTAGGCTGCGTAGTGCAGGATGCCGGGCACTTACAACGCATCGTCAGTCAAAATAGGCCTGAGCTCATTTGATTCTTGCTTCTGATTTTGGAGGTCGTTCATTCAACTTCTCATAACAAACTAGCATATACTTCTTTCTTTTGTGCAAAATACTATTCCATGGGATGTTTAAACTTTATAAAACCGGATGAAGGTGCAGCTACATATTTCTTCTTTATCTCGGTCTGACACAGAAGGGGCTTGCCGAGTCGTGAGCCAACCACTGTTGCAGTTCAGCTCCCGAAAAATGCCTCGTACACAATCGGCAGTTCAGGACGAGAGGCTTGCAACTCGTGAATTCGTGTCTGCATGCATCCAGGAGTGTACACAGATGTCATCACGATCGGTCGGCCTGCCCTGCCCTGCCCCCGAGACCACCCGCGTGTCATCTAATGAAAAAGTGGTCAATTCGATGCAGATGCATCTGAGGCTGCTCTTGAACCACAGCCAAATCCCGGCTGCCGGCAGCAGCAGCAATGTCCGAACTGACCCACAGGGGCAAACCAGTCGTGCAGCCACTTTTCGGCTGCTTCCGATCACCCTCTCAGGAAGGGTATAACCTGACGCCGTGTCACCTTGAGCACAGCCTGACAGAGGCCTCGGTGTGCAGCAGCTGCCCGTGCATCGGTGCATCGAGCTTGGGTAGGCGATGCCAGGTCCCAAGGCGATGCAGTGTGCCTGCCAGCCCTAATTATTTTCCTCTCCCGATCGAGCTGCTACTGGCCCGGCTTCACATTTTCCTTTGTCTTTCCCCTGCTGGAGTCCCAAGTAGGAAATGTCAGGTCAGCGGCCTGATAGAGTCAGTCGAGTGACATTTCGCAGCCACTCTCTGCACACTGTCTCTGTCACTGTCACAGTCTCTGCAGCTACTGCTTCGATTTGACTTAGCCTAGCCTGCTCGCTTCCAGCTTCCTCGGCAGAGCTGCTGCCACGGACAGTCTGCGGCAGTTGCGATGCACCTAATGCAGTTGAACCCAGGGCACCGGCTGCTGCCAGCTGCACGAGGTGTCTCCCGGTGGCCGAGGCCACTCGGCGGCAACGTTTGGTTGTATGCACAATGCGGGCAGCCATCGAGGACGGGGGGGGGGGGGGTGCCGTGTCTGAGTAATACCCGACAACGATGGGACACATGCAACTATCAGCCTCCGCCTGCCCGATCACGACTTCGGGGCATCGTGCGAGTGGATAGCGAGCAGCAAGCACGATTATGACTTCCATTCTCCTTGTACCAGACACGGAAGTCTTACGATTTAATGCCAACATCTCAGCTGCTGCCAGTTACTGGTTGCTGCATGCACAACATTGCGGCTGCACGTAACCTTTCCGACTTGCTGCTTGGGGCGAGGCAAATGAGAGAGTCGTGCATAAAAATATAGACAGTATACGTGTGTGTGTGTGTGTGTGTGTGTGTGTGTGTGTGTGTGTGTGTGTGTGCACCTGCTAAAAATAGAGCATATATGATAAGAGCTGAATGTCTTTATATGTCCGTTCTATAGGGGCAGGCGGAAAAGTGAATGGTAGTTGAGAATTGGCCAATTGCAGCTGTGCACACAGCCGAAGCTTGATCATTCATTATTGACTGCTCTTGCACTCTGCTCACAATTGCAGCATCATATCATCTGAATCACATGATATGACGCCTCGTCGAACTGATCACAATTCTGAAACTAGGCCGTGGTGGCATAAGACTAGGACAGACACGAGAATGAAGTGGCGATAGGAGGCTGGATCTAGGCTCTGCTGCCAGGATCTAGGCTCTGCTGCTGATGCCTGGTGATGACATTCAACCGCCCTAAATGCTGTCAAAGCTGCGATTCAAAGCTGCCGCAGGAACACCTTCCTTGGGCAGTCGACAGCAGCCTGGCACTCGAAACTGATCAGTGTTTCGTAGAGTGCAGCCATCGAAGCAGCAGGCTGCAGCCACTCGGCCATAGCTCTGCCTGCTTTTCGGGTTGGCAAGGAGGCCGGAGTGAAGCGCAGCAGCAGGTGGCGGGCCTGAAGTGGAGGCTGGTTTCGAGGCGTCAGAGCTTTGACGCTGCCTGCGTCCACTCGATAACCCAAGCAACAGAGTTTACTCTGCTAATTGCGGTTATGGCCAGCAGCAGCTCGGCCAGCAGGTCATAAGGCTGCCTTTTCTCCTTCTGCTCGAACCTACATTAATACCGGCAGCCGGCCTTCTCGGCAGGGCATTAATACCAGCCACCGGTGGCCTGCTGCTGAGCCAGTCGCTTGCCGTCGAGTTGTCGAACCCAAATGGCTAATTGACATCTGGAGAGTGGCCAGTGCAGAGAGTTGGCAGAGAGCACCTGCAGTGGTGACAGCCGGGCCGGGCTGGGCAGGGCCGGCCTGGCGATAATGGTCTTAGCAAGTCACCCCGTGCAGCTGGCAACTGGCTTTGCTTGCCACGAACCATCACGAGCCATCTCAACCAGTCAGGCGGCATACCCTAGAAAAGCTAGCCTAGCTAGTGGGCAGGCAACTCGGAATCAGCAGCAAGTCGGAATCAGCAGCAAATTGCCACAGCTGCGGTTTAGATCAGGTACGCACTGGGGGGCGGGGCAGGCAGGGGCCATCCAAGGACTCCATCAGCTGCTGACTGACTGCCTTACTCCAGCGGCTGGCGTCGGCAGTCGAAACTGAGCGTGGCAACTCGATCAGCCAAACCTCTTTGCAATGCTCACTGCATAGCTCGAAAGAGTGCCCGAGACCATCCGTATAAAGACCTCGGCTGAAGTCCCTGGATCGGCCTGCCCCACCGTGGCCTCCGCACGGGTCCGGTATGGACCAGTGCGAAAGCAGAAGTATGGACCAATGCCTCCAAATCCCCCTATCCAACGCCCCCCCCCCACTTCACGTCGGCACAGCCACGAAGTAGCCGCCTCAGTTGCTAGCTGCTTGCAGTTGAACGTTGGTAAATAAAGAAGCCCTTGTTTAGCCCTTGTAGCAGAGCCGAGGTGGCACAGGCCGCTGCACAGCTGCAGTTTGACATCCCTTTGTTTCGTGGACCGGGTAAGGTTTAGCTAGCCTGCAGCTGCTGCTGCTCGCAGGCCTTAAGAGCATATCTTTTTTTTCTCTCTCCAACCAGTGGTCAAGGAGCTTGATTGAAGCAGATCCCCAGACTTCCGATCCTGACCCCCCCCCACAGGGGGAGGGGCGTGACTGCTGTGCTGCCAGGCCCTCCGTAGCCTGGCAGCAAGGCCCAAAGTGCAAGGCCCTCGAGCGATTCGTTGGCTCTTCTGGCTAGGAGGCCTGCAAAACACCGAGGGGGCAAGGGGAGGGGTGTGAGCAATTGTCAGGTACCATGTACGGTCCACACGACCGTACATCAAAGGATTCTACAGCACGACCGTTGCTGTGTTTTGCAGAGCACCACAGAGCAACCTCGCCATCGGAGGCAGCCGCATCGGTGGCGGCAGCTACGGCTGTAGGCAGCGGAGGAGGAGGCGCTGATGCCGGTGCTGCCAGCAGCAAGACTGCGACCCTGCTGCCAGCGGAGGCGAAGATATCCGCCGGGGCTGTTGCGACCACCGTTCGGCCTCCTTTTAAAAACGGCAACCGACACGTACCGAGCAAAGCTGCCACGGTCCACGACAGGACACAGGCACCGGCAGAATCTGCAGCAGGACACCAAATTCTATGGACTGCCAGCATGTTCCTCACGAGCCTTGGAAAAGGCGAGAAAGCTTTGCTGGGTAAGCCTGGGCCCGGCCGATGGCTCATGCAGGCGCGTGCAGGCGCGCCAGTAGGTGCACTGTGGAGGCAGCATTGCACTTCGACGGCGTCGGCGGCGCAGCTGCCCTGTGTGCTTGCCTGGGAGACACTGGGCAGTCGATAGCTTGAATCTGGAGCATCAATGAACAGACCGCAAACAATTACACTGCGCATCCGTCAGGAGACAAGGAGATCCTCCAAGGGACGGTGACAAGACAGTCGCCACGGCCAGCTATACGAGGCTATCTAATGTGCGCAACTAATCGACCGAGGTGACACTCTGCGAACACCCAAACTTCGGTTCCCCTGCTTAGCTAGGAATGCGTGGAATGTATTTCAGAATGAGAGCACCAGGCTTAAAAACGGGAAGACCGCACCGACAGTAGCAGCAACACAGGCAGCGGCAGACAAGCACGAACTTCAGCACGAAGCAGATTAAGCCCTTAATTTGCTTAATCTGCTTCGTGCAGATTAAGATTTCTTCAAGCAGATTGAAGCCCTGTGGCAGCAGCAGCTGGCTGGATCGTCTATGGGCGGTTCGTGGCAAATAATAATAACATGCACTTGATAAAGCGCCCTCAGAGAACTCAATCTCTTTCTAGGCGCTTTACATTTGCTGCAAAGGGAAACACGATTGAATCGTGAGTAATATCATGCTTGATGAACAACATGAATAACATGGTTAGGGTTGACATGCACAGGGTCAGCATGCAAATGTGGTTAGTGGCAGCATGCACAGTGTCAGCACGCATAAGCACGTGAAGGACGAATCACAGGGATCCACTAAATGCTGTCCTAAATAGATGTTTTCAAGTTGTTATTAAATGTGGTCAAGTCAGGGGATGTTATGACGCAAGTCGGGAAGGAGTTCCAGGCTTTAGGAGCATACGAAGTAAATGCACGATCTCCAAAGGATTTGAGGTTTGTACGAGGTAGTGGTAAACTGTTGGATTCCGAAAAGCAGGTGGTATAATGCTTGGCCTGATGGGGGAGTAAATCTGAGAGATAGGCATGAGCCAAAGAATGAAGGGACCTAAAAGTGAGTGACAAAACTTTCAAGTCGATCCGTTGCTTGACTGATAGCCAGTGCAGGTCGGCGAGAAGTGGTGCGATTTGGCAACTGCGACGCTCACGACAGACAAGCCTAGTTGCAGACTTTTGCACCAGCTGCAATGGCCTGATTGCACATGCTGGTAGGCCAGCAAGCAGTGAGTTACAGCCAGCAGCAGCCAGTCACATCGTCTTTAACTTCGACTAATCGAGCAAACCATCGTCTCTCAAACCTGCTTCGCTTCAAAAGGTTTCACACCGACACGTGTTGGCTGGCAAGAACCCCCCCCCCCCGAAGAACTCGCCCACATACACGTCCTTTCAAACGTTACATGTTACAGCTGATACTTCTTTTAAGTTCATGTTATGCAAAGGCTTTTGCTGGGTGACCGCATCAGCTCAACATAAAAGTTGACCACGTTTCCATTGCAAAACACTTCGAGAAAATTCGATCTTGCTTAGATTTTGGGATGCCACTGCCAAGCTAGTAGGTGCATTTGTAAAATCCCATCTACACTTCTGTAATTCAATACTGTTAGGTCCTCAGCTCATGTACAATAGGATGTTTACAGCTGTGCGAAACTCTGCAGCTAGGCGTGTCAGTCGTGCAGGTAGCAATGGCCAACTACAGCACTTCTCATCGACATGCACTTGCTACTTATCACGAGGTGCAGCGACTTGGAGGCTCTGTCGCTCACTTCTGCGCCCCTACATTCACTTGCTGCTGCCTACCTATCGGAACTGCTTGTTAATTTGGCTTCACATCGGCTACCATCGGCTCTTCTTCTGACTCCGTTTAGATGTGATTTTGAAGGACCTCAAATCCTTTGTACACTGCTGCGCTTAAAGTTCGTATGCTCACAAAGCCCGAATCCCACTACCGACTGACGTCACGACGTTTCCTGACTTGGCATGACACATGTCATGTGCCTAAAACGAGATTTAGTTCTCTTGGGGCAGTATAAGCATGTATTATTAGTAGTAGTAGTAGTAGTATTAGCACAGCTTCACAGCTCCAGTTTGATCCGTCCAATCACCTGTTTCCACAAAGGCCTGTTTGGAAAGTACAGTCTGCAGGTCCTAGACTGTGGAACTCGCTTCCACAATTCTTAGCCAACGACAACTACTCTCCTACTGCCGACTATGGCACATCCTTTTCAGCGGTCCTGAGCTGCTACTTCCATGCTACTCACTACCTCAACTGCTCTCCTGACTCTGATATGCTTCCCATTTTCTCTTTGTTGCATGAGACGAAGTCTGTTGGGTACCGAAAGCAGCTTAGGCTGTGAGTGCGCTATACAAAACTCTCCTGCATAACACCGACATGGTTTTTATGACTTTGTGGAGTTACAGAAGGAGATACGTTACATTACATTACAGCCGACGATAATAATGATAATAATAAAATATGCATACACCCCACCAAGAGAACCAAATGTCTGTCTAGGCACTTTATAAAACGAGAGCAATGAATTCGGACGGAGCAAAAAAGAAGGTTGCAAAAGAACCGGTAACCCGTGCCTGCCCTGCCGCATGAGCTGCCTGCCGCATCGTCGTCACATGCCCACTCTTGCTTTTACCGCGACAGGACTCGTATGCGGAGTCATCGGAGCACTCTTTCTCATCGGCTCCGTCTGCGTGATGCTGTTCTGCGTGCACCCGCGGCTGAGCCGCGAACGCAAGATGGCCACCGCTGCTCGAACTCACGACGTCAGCGGCGGGGAGGAAGCAATGCCACTGCTTGTCGCGACCCGTCAAGCAGACGCCGACGGCAACAGCGGCAGCTGCGGCACCGAGCGAGCGACCCTGCAGCAGGCCACCGCCCTCTCGGACGAAGTGGCCAATGACGATAGATGCGCCGCTGCGGACACCGGAGCCGGAAGCCCGCACGCGCTGCCGCCGCCGCCAGCTCAGCAGCCGCTGCCCGCCAACGACCAGCTGCCGCTGCCGCCACCACCACCGGTGCCGGTCAGTGGGCAGCCGCCAGCGCCGGAGACAGCAGAGCTGGACCGACCGGCAACGCCGAATGGGCAGCAGCACCAGCAGCAGCAAGTCGACAGCTGCGACAGCAGCAGCAGCAGCAGGGAGCAGAAGCAGGATCCGGAAGGTATCGCTATCGTGGCTGCTGCTGCTGCCGAGCAAGGGCGGCACGTGGCAGCAGTGGTAGAGGCGCCGAGGCTCTGCACGGAGGCAGCACAGCGGTGGCAGAGTCACCCGAGGCGGTCGGTGGTCACCGACCTCATGGACGAGGACGAGCTCGAGGACGGGGCAGACGACGGAAGCCGCTGCGCAGCTGCAGCTGCCTCGCGTCTACAGCAGCAGCAGCAGCAGCAGGAGGAGGGCAGCGGCAGGTCGAGCACGAGCGGCCACTTTGTCTCGGCGCACGAGATGAGCAGCGAGAGCAGCAGAAGCCCGTCGACGTCTTCGGCCGACACCTGGTGGCCGTCGGCTGACTTCGAAGCCAACTCGTACGCACCAGCCAGTGGCGACCAGCTGTCCACAGTCGGCGGCACGCTCGTGACGGCGCTGTAGCCCTACGCGCACGCCGCCCCTGACGGGCGATGTTGGCGCTGAACGCTAGCGCGTAGCCGGGTCTCGCCCAGGCCCCCCCGCCCCGGTGGGGGTAGGTGGCCTGCACTCTCTATCGCATCCCGTCTCTCAGCTTGGTTAAAGTTTTGTCGACAGTTTGACGCATTTGTGCCAAAAATCACCGGTCTCCAGAGAGCGCCGGGCGAGCAGTGCGCATCTATCGCCGCGCGCTGCTCGCCCGCCCGTGCCAGCCACACCCTAGACGGCGCGGGCTGAGCAGTTGCCAAACGAGCTGCCTGTCGTCGTCAATCAGCCCCTCACATCCCGCTCAACTTGCTTAAGGGCAGGACGATGCTATGACCAGTAAGTGCATATACTATTACAAACTTTTGTCCACAAATTGCCATCTTCCGGCACGGCCTCGTTTTATTCTCAGCAGGGGGGGGGGTGGGGCGGGGGCGGATACAGAGCCCCGACGCCGGCCGAGCGGTCTGCTGCACAGCCGCTCTTCTTCACACGGCGCAGGGATCGCCGGGCAAAGGAGTCTGACTTCGCTGCCACGACTACTTACACAGCGACCGGATACAGTACGGCACTGCTAGTGTCAAAGGCCAAGCCGAGCTGGGTGGAGGCAGCAGCAGCACTGGGGAGACAAAGCTCTGCGGCTGCAGCCAAGCCACCGTCTCCATGGCAGCACATGAGCCGCGAGCAGTTCGGGTCGCCCGAGGCTGGCTGCGCTCCTTCTCGGCCTCTCCTCGGGGCGACCGTTCTCCTTCCCGAGCCCTTCTTCCGGTCCGTGAGGGCGGCCCGAGGCGGCACGGCGAGCCATGCAGCTCGGCACGCGCGGGGCTGGTCGTCACTCCCAAACGATGGCATGGTATACTTTCCGCCCACGACCTGCAATGGATTCGGGCTACGCTACGAGCCGGGCAGACTGCACCCGAAGAAGAGAAGAGTAAACCAGCCGAAAGTTCACAACGGCGAGCCGTGCATGTTGCTGCAGAGTCGCCTAGGCAGCACGTGCGTACGTGCCCACGCACGAGCAGGCGCTGGCGACCGTGTGGGGGCGCTGGCGACCGCGTGACAAGGCAGCATCGCGCTCAGCGTACTGCTGTAGCCTTCACTGAGGAGGACTTGCTGCCACTCGGTGCGGCCTTCTCGGAGCGTAGTTCTCGAGGCTCAAGAACCGGCTCGAGAGAACTCGAGAGCAGCCTGGGGACTGCCACTATAGACGATGGGGCCAACGGGCTCCAAATCCAGATTGCTGCGGTGGTGGAGAGCAGGGCGAGCCATAGGATGCCCAGGCATTTGCAGCTGTTGCATGTCGAAGGGTCAGGGGGCTCGGTCGGGTCTCGGGTAGCCAGTGGTGATTGCCTACCAAAACACCAGGTGATTCTGTCATCACTTTCCCGACCGTACAGCAAGCTGCTCTCACCTGCCGTGATTTTCAAAATCGTTTCTGCTATTTAGCTGGCTTACCACGAAAACAAATAGTGAGCAACATAGTTTAGCATGCAGTATCTGTGGAACTGGCACTGACTGTTGAGTAAGCACGTCGTGCTTCACACCTCAACGAGACAGGTCGAGATCTCGCGAAGCTGCTACAGCTTTGCTGAACTCAACAGATCCCTGGCCAGACATCTACATTGATTGCTAACAAGCTGAACAGATTCTACCGTGACCTTTGCAACGTGGCATCTTTGCTCTCTTGATCAAGGTGGCTAGGCTAGGCTATTGGACAACACCAGAAGTAAACAAAAAGTTTGTTTCCACCAAATATGAGATAAATCATACATACTTTTGCATGCAGCACCTCGAGTGCACGATAGCTACAAACTCGGGAGAGTAAGAAAAAAGACTTGTGGTGGTAGAGCCAATGTGGCAATGCCAGCACGTGTCAATGTGGCAATGCCCTGGTTTAGCCCACTCTCCACAGGTACAAGTCGGGGGGGGGGAGAGGGCGACTTCGGAAGACAAAGGGTAGCCGGCAATTGGTGCCACGTGGGGCCATGCTGCCAGCACGTCAGCCTGTGGCCACCGTGAACAGCCTATGACTACGGCCCAGCACCCAAGCCGAGAGTATCTGATCACAGCTGAGAGAAGCAGATGTCACCTAACCTTAGGCTGGCTGCAGCTGACATCACGTGTCAGCCGAAGTCAGCTCAAGTCGGAGCAGAAGCCAGGAGCAGAGCGAGTCACCAGCGCCTACCGACGACGGTAGTCGTAGATGCCCTTCCTTATGCAACTTGCTACGGTCAAGACAGAATGACCTAGAGAAGAGGGTTATAACTCTCACGTAGCAATGTCTTTAAGAGTCAGTTCGCCGTGCGAATGCTCGTGGAATAACACTCAAAACGCACCGAGAAAGGCGTTTTTCTTTTGAACTCCTTTCGTTCGAGTCAATTTGTTCTATTCTCGGCACTCGGTGGTCACCGGATCGCCTGCTGTACTGAGGCATTAATTAAGCAAAGCCGGTACTCGAATCAGCTGAAAGGAAAAAGGAAGCCATGGTGTGGCCCCCTACTCGGTTTAATTCTGCACATCCCATGCCTGTGAGCCAAATAGGAAAGTAGGTAGCAGCACCCTGCCACATCGGGCTAGAACTCAACAGAACTGCCGTGTCACCAGCTGTGTCTCTTACATTTGCAAATGCCAGGATATATCGATCACAAATTAGTTCTGCATTAACATGAATGTAACTTAACGGTTATGCTAAATGAACTGTTATCTATTTTTTGTCATTAGTTATTTAGAAATAAATGGAAAATAAATAGAAATAAATATATGGCGATTCACGGTCGCATATTTCGGAAGCCTGGAAAACCGGCACCTCTCCATAGTGGGTGTGCCCCGATGGCACGGGCTGCTTCTTTCGAATTGCCCGACCTACCGAATTAGGAGAAAAACAAGCGTGGCTATAATAAAATGGCTGCTCAACACATAGACACTCCTCACAGTACAGCAAAATAAAAAAAATGCGAATATAATCTTTTCCCACACCCCATCCCCTCCCGAGCCCAGCCCCCCCACCCCCCCCCCAGAGCCGGTTGGGAAGACAGGGCGAATCCTTCGAATGCTAACAAAATGAGATCCAAAGGAAAAGTTTTGAAATGAAGCATTTCTACTCTACCGGAGAAACAGAAGAAACTCAGCACATACTCAACACGTAGGTATTTGAGCAGTCTAGATTTTCTCGATTCGAAGCTTTACCTAGGGCCCCGGCTGGACCAGAGCCAGGGTGCCCCGATGTCTGTCTGCTAATTATTGCATATCCAAGCACGAATCAAAACGATAATGGTGCTAGTTTCTGTAAAATGCTAGTGACATTAGCAAAAACCTTTAAAAATGACAGGTTTGCCCAGGATAATAATGGAAAGCAACAAGTGTGCATCCCAAAAACGAAAGGACCGAGCTTAAATCTAAAACCGAAGGGAGCTATAGATAGACTGGGGACTGGGGACGGCTTGCTAATCAGTTGCACGTGGAAACGACCATTCATCAGTTCATGTCGGAAACCTAAGGCTGCGAATGACCTCGAATTATACTGTGAATCCACTGAGCCATACTAATTTCACCAAGAAAATCCTACCGGTCTAACTAGCCGAAGGTCACCAGATTTTCAAGCTTCGTGAGGAGTAAAATTATGGCGCTATACGAAGCTGGAAACTAGTTCGATCAAATTGATCCAACTCTATCGATACCGAAGAGAACGTTTGCGATGAAGGTAGTGAAGACTGGAACCATTTTAAATGCCTCTCGGTCGGGCTTCGGCCGCTGCCACTAACACTACCACACTAGGCTGGAAAACGCCGGTCCTAAACTCGGAGGCGTTAAAAGACCGTTTTGCTCCGATACAAGCTCTCGTAATCAAAGTCTACAAGCCTCGTCTGGGAAGTGAGCTAGCAGTGATACTGCCAGAAGGCGATTGGACGAGGCTGGTCTGCCTTTTTGAGTCGCTAGGAGAAAACCACTTCGGTCCGCAAAGAACATGGTAAGCCGTTTACAGTGAGCCATGTCTTGGATCAACTGGACTGCTGAAGATTGGAGTAGAAACACATGGAAAGGCGAAAGAAAATCAAGCTCTTTTCGAACTGTAAAGGAAAGCTTGACGTGAGTTCGTAACCCAACAAAGTCTACTCCTACAAATGCCGACGGTTAAATTCGGCGGTAAATGTGTCAAAGTATGTTGGTGCTTCGGCAGAAATGGCGTAGGAGTCCTGCATCGCACATTGCGCATAATAATATTAATAATATAATTCATTTGTATAGTGCCCCAGGAGAACTTAATCTCTATTCAGGCGCGTCACATATGCCTCGGGGACTCAAGCCAACGACCTCAGCCAGACCTTGGTCGGGGTGAGCACCTTAACCACTGGACCAAACCAGCTCGGCCCAAGACGTGTATTTATACCTTCTTCACAATGTCGGATACCAAGTGCAATGGCACTTCATGAACTGGTTTATATTTTCCAATACACTAAGTGTCCGAAACACACCATCGTCAAAGTTAAGTATTTTTTTAACATTTTGAGTTTGGTTACCCTAATGTGGCGCTTACGGATGAGCCCAGTCAATCTGTGGACCTTGACCCAATCGAACATTTGTGGGGTGAGGTTGTGCGACGGTTACGGCAACGATGCCGTACCATCCGGTGATGTGCTATTTGAACACTTGCAACGAGACCAGGCTAGCATAACAGCGGATATTTGCAACCACTTGATCAGCTCCATGCCTGGAGGTCATGGATGGTGGGTCATTGCAAATAAGGGGCATGCAATGTGACATTAACTTGATAAACAAAGTATGATATGCGATTATTGCAGGAATAGGTTTCTTTTTGTAAATGCAACCGGTGGGCATATTTTTGATGACTGAAATTTACTCAAAAAATGCCTACAGGCAAGCAACCATCAAGGCAACTGCCCCAGCCATCAAAGCAGCAGCCCCAGCCACCCAAACACTTTTGCATTTGAGTTTACATTCGGTTGTACACGAGTGCAAAGCTGAACGGCATAGTAAGTAAGCTGCTGCCCAGAAAGTCGATGAACACTTTCCCAGCAACGTCGTCGCACGGTGGTTTAGTCCACTTGCCATGTAAGATGGCCCGGAGTATAGAAGTTCTGGTCTGGAGCTTGGTCTACGAGCCGAGGACTGCTCTACGATACTAACCTTGATAACGTTTGGGAAGCCAGTAAAGGTATCAGTATCAGTAAGCCATCGTTGCTCAGGTGCTTCCAGCTGCTAATTATTTCAAGTGCCTCTAAAGAGATTTGGTTCTTTAAGGGCATCGTACAAATGTCTTATCATTATTACAGCTGTTATAATTAGCCGGATTCCAACTATCTGGATGATAACTAGCCGGATTTTAAATGAAGGGAAGACTGTTTCTATCCACAGGTGCATACACAGACCGACTACAATCACGACACAATGAGATGCAACATATTTCATAGCGCACTTTAGTTCAGGCAGGCATTTAGCATAACACCACTTAGAGCTGTCTCCTTAAATTACTAAATCCCCCTGTGTGGTATCAATCAGTGACAAGACTCACCTAGCAGAGTAAATCCTGATGGCAGAATGTCGTCACGCGTGATCTTTCGGTTGACATTGACAGGAACTGCATTGACAGAGAAACCCTCGTGACGAATGACTTGCATGTTTCGATCTACAGCACATCACCGGTACATAAAAATAAAAAATTG
>WPIO01000004.1:8347500-8392500 GCA_009760855.2 Cristatella mucedo | reverse complement strand
GTCCACTGTGCGCACTCGATCGAGAGAATACAAATTTTTCCAACAGGCCAACGGACAACTGCCTGTTGTATGAGCGCTGGCAAGACAGCTCCACCTACACATGCAAGGACAAGCTGAAACAAGCTAACAGCCGGGTACTACTAGTCGGATTAAAAAAAAAGAAATTGCTCATTCTCAGCAATTTGAAAAAAGGGGCAAAACTCGACAGCAATAAAAGTGTGCTTTGTCTGTCTAGTCGAGCGAAAATGCACGACAACCGGCCGAACGCTCGGAAGCGGCGACGGTTTCGTATAAACCGGCTGGCCACCGATTTGGCAGACGGTTTCGTGCCTGCCTTCGACCGAGCTGGGCTCTCAGCCTGCAGCTCGCCGGAGTTAAGCAGGAGGAGGAGGGCTGTCCTTGACCTGCCGCTGATTCCTATCTAGCCAGAGCTACTCGAGAACAATCGGGCCCGCCGCGGCATCGCTTTCACTCATGCCGCCGGCACCCGGATGAATTGGCACTCGAAGTCGAGCGCAAGTAAATGCAATGCGCTTCGCTCAGGATTAGGATTGCCTGCGCTGCATCTTGCCAGGTGCACAACCTTGCGGTTGGTGACGGTCCTCTATGAGACTCGTCATCATCTGCAGATTATGTGATGCATCTCAGCTTGTAACTCTACTGAGCCACAAAGGACTAGGCGGAATGTTGCACAGGATAACTTTCTATGGCGCACTCAAAGCCTACGCAACTTTCGGTGTGCACACGGTAGCCAATAGCATGGAAGTAGCAGCTCAGGCTGGACGGCTCCAAAGGATGATGAGCAAACAGCCGGTGGCAGGAGAGAAGATGTCGCTGCATTTATGGCAGTGGCAGAGATCATCAGAATGTGAGCCAGAATTGAAGAAGGCTGAAATAAAACGTTTAAATTAGACCTGCACATTCTTTTTACTGTGCCGAGGACTCAGAATAACAAGCAAGCATACCGTCGGGGGGGGGGCAATTTGTAAGGACCATCTTGACTGCTGCACCCTAGTCATCCCAAATAATCGTCTATGCCTGTCGGTCAGTGTTTCTGCTATTTTGTTCCCCGCAATTTCGGTAGCACTTGCAATGTGCAATTTGCTTCCAAAATACATTGCCTGCGTCTTTTGCCACAGAATCCGGAGGACTTGAAAATGATTTTTCCCACCTCTAATGACTAATTAGCTTTTCTTGGACAATGGCATTACGATCAAGTCTGACTTACTGCAATCATAGACGACGAAAATGAGTCGCTGGAAAAAAGCAGGACGTCTTCGATGGATTCGTCACGATGCACATCAGATGAAAGACCGGCGGCAGGAGAGGCCGCCTAATGCCACCGACAGATGCAACCGGACACGTTGCTGACTCGGCAGCACCGTGCGCCACATTGCAGCCTACCATATGCAGGGGACCGGGAAGAGTGACTTATCAGCCCTAAGAGAACATTCCGTATTAATTTCAACAAAATGCTCAATAAACTTGCAGTTACTATTAGAATAAATCCTGGTACTCGTTGGCAAAGCTCTCGCGAGCCCAGTATCGACAGAACAATGGAAGATGATGAGGCGTGCCTTAGGTCTGCAGCAACGCACTGAAAAAAAATAATGGTGAGTTAATTTACGAAGAAGGTGAACTTTCTTTTGTTTATGTTTTGTCTTATTCAACTGCGCTTCGAATAAATCGTTCGAAGGAATGGTCTCCCGCTTAGGTACATTGGCATGACCCTGACGACCTTGAGGTGAAGTCGAAGACGCCTTTTTTAAACCCGAAATCGAAGCGTCGAACTTTGCCCCCCCCCCCACCCACTAGAAAGTGCCTGGCTTCGCCAATGGGTGGGCTGGTCGAGGCCGGCTCTGGCAGGTGCCATTTACCTACAGAAACCGTCTGAGGCTCAGGAAAAGAAGCAGACCTCTCTAACAAAGCAGCACGGCTGCCGACGCTGGCCGTGGAAACAAGGCAAGGCAGCTGAGCTGCAAAAGTTATCTGGTTGGCTAAACTGGCAAGCAGCCACTGCACCCATTAGACAAGGGAAAGGGGGCTCAAATGAGAAGAAGGCAAAGAGACCGATAGACATCATATATATAGCATCAAGAGGACATCACTTACGGCCGTACAGAAGGGAAACCACTCGCTTGGCGACATGCTGCTGGGCGGCTCGTTTGTGGAGTTCATCCTAAAAAGAGACGCCAGAGGAATTTCAGGCTGATTCGGCCAGGGCTGCACCCTGCAGCTCTGCATGCACCCTGCAGAGGCTGTGCGCAGTGCACGCCGCCCACGGCGGTGCATGCCCCAGCGACGGGCAAACACTGAGAGGACCAACCAGCGAATGCTGACAGGGAAGGCTGCTGCAGTGCCGCTTCGAAGCACTGCCCCCTGCGATTCGGGCGAGGGGGTGGGAGTAAGCCACACAGCTGTGACTGGTCTCTGATCCCAGCTAATGAAGCCAGCATCTGTGGCCCGGTGTACAAGATCTAGCTTTCTCATACCCCTCGGACTGGGAGGGCCCGGCTGGTGCTAGCGTGTGTCCCCCCCCCCCACTCCAAGTTGGCAAACTCGGTTGCCAGTTGTCACCGGTGACCGCCGAAACTAGAGATGCAGAGCCAATCGACGTCACGCACGTTGTAAGTACCGACTGCAGTGCGCCCAGCCACAACCCTGCGACAATAGCCCGGAGCAGTTGCTAGCTGTGCCCGGATGATCAGCAGGCATAGATAGTGTGCCTGTGCATGTGGCAAGCAAGCACACACTGTACACGTGCATATGACCCACACGGCATTCCATGAAGCTGGTAAACCTCACTGTTGCTTCGGATTTCGGGATGAGCAAAAAACTGCTGCTACATCTAAGCTACTCTAATTAGAGCTATCTTGTTGTTGCCTAAGGCCAACCCAAGAAGCTAGGCTATTGAGACTAACACAACCAACCATAAGACTACAACGGAACTGAGAGAGAGAGAGAGAGAGAGAGAGAGAGAGAGAGAGAGAGAGAGAGAGAGAGAGAGAGAGAGAGAGAGAGAGAGAGAGAGAGAGAGAGAGAGAGAGAGAGAGACAGAGACAGAGAGAGAGACAGAGAGAGAGAGACAGAGAGAGAGACAGAGAGAGAGACAGAGAGACAGAGAGACAGAGAGAGACAGAGACAGAGACAGAGACACAGAGACAGAGACAGAGACAGACAGACAGACAGACAGACAGACAGACAGAGAGAGACACAGAGAGAGACAGAGACAGAGAGGGAGAGAGAGAGACAGACAGACAGACAGAGACAGAGAGACAAACAAAAAGGCAGAAAAACAGACAGCCGGACAAACAGACAGACAGATAGATAGATATAGAGAGGCCAGTGCTTACGATGTGCTAAGTTCGACCGTATGGACGATGCAAGCTTGCCAACATATCGAAAATGAAGCGTGTTGGGAAACCAGGACCAGAGAAAGCTTGAAACTGTGCCGGGGCTTGAATCACTACTAAGGTTGTCGTGGATAAAACGTTAGGTGGGGTGGAGCGGCGGTCATTTGGCTATACTCGGAGGAAAGAGGATGCAGCTCTTAAAAGAGGCACGAGGATTAGGAACGAGCATCAGGTGGCAAAGAGCTCCGAGTGGCCTGGCAGACAGGGGGGGGCCAAGCTATCGGCTAGCTGCCGACATACGACCTGCTAGGGAATCTGTGGAAAAAGTCGGTTGCTGCAGCGACGGCATGCTTTTCATACAAACAGCAGCACATTAATAATAATAAGAATACATTTGCATAGCATCCTCATAGATTTATTCTCTTTGTAGGCACTTTACACATGCTGTCAAGGAAGCACGACAGTACGGTTAGCTTAGTCAATGGCACGCAACCCCCCCCCCAATGCATGAAGCCGGCATCATGCCGACCTGGTGCAGAGTTTGCAATCATCGCCCCACCGCTCACAAAAGACTGAAATTCCCGTTAAAAAAGCCGTTAAGCCTGGTTTGGCCCGACGGGGTGTTCACCTCGACCAAGGGCAAGGTAAATGCATTTGATGACTGAGGTCGTGGGCTCAATCCTCGTGGCATAAGTGAAGCGCCTGAATAGAGATTGAGTTATCCGAGGGCGCTATACAAATGAGGTATATTTATTGCTATATTAAAGGCTACACTGCTGACAACAAAGACTAACACAACAAGTTATGGAAATCGCTGCACAATCAAAGACTGGAGCTCCACAGCGAAGTTAGCCATCGTCGGTCGAAAGTCGACTGACTGCCGCTCATGCTTTTGGGCCGCTATCTGAGCTGCAAGAACAGCTTTGCCAGCAGGAGTGGTCAGGTAAATGCAAAGTGAATCGGCCCGCCACTGTCACTGGCCGGAAGCTTCAGGACCCTGATGAGCTGGCTGGCTGCATCTGGGCAACACGAGCCCCAGCACGATCTGCAGCTGCGGTCGAGGCAGGGGGCTAATCGACCGAACAGCTGCTGAAGCCAGAGAAAAAACAGCAGCTCTGCCCACAGCAGTGGCCTGGTCAGACGACAAAGGCTTTGGTCGATGCACTGCCGACCTGTACTATGGACAGGCCCTTCCTGCAAACCCTGGAAATCAGCTGACAGCCATTGAACCAGCTCATCACTGTGGCTTCGAAGCCATTGCACGAATATCGAGATCACTATCGAATCGGCATCCGTCTTATGGCATCCGTCTTATGGCTGTTATCTCTACGGTTCTAAGGCTACAAGATGTAACTGGATGTAACTGCACTCGACACCAGATACGTACACGGCTCCCACCTTTTTCTAGTAATATGTGCAGTGGGCCTGCATAATTGCCTTTGCTGATGTGTACTTTACTGTCTGTTCCCAAAGGATTCCATGTGTCTATGATGTCGAATATAGCATCGAATGCATACAAAAATATATCTGCGCCGGTTCAAGTCTTACAACTCTGTTAAGTTGTTATCGCGGCACTCTTGGGCAGTAGCAGCACTAGAGCTGATGACCGGCACTATAGGAGGGACCTCCGCCGTATCTCCTGCTTTGGCCAATCGATGCAGAGATGCCTCAGCTTGCTTGCCAGATGCAGACCGTCTGCCTCCTAGAGCTGGTGCAGCCTTGCAACAAGTGCCAAGAGAATGCTGCCACGACTTGCATCTCGCAGTACGACTTACATCTCAAAACGTGTTTCTCACTAGTTTGATCGAGTTGTGCGAACATCGAGCATCACGTGCACGCATCAGGGTCAGCAGGTCATGCAGTCGAGTCGGTGGAGGGCCAGTGCATATGCTCGGTTCAGAGAGCAGCATCTTACGAATTTTAAAATGGCATAATGGTACATCACATGTCACGAATGCCTGAAATTGACCTCAATGCCTCGGATATGCAGCCTCTGACAGAGAGGGACTGAGCAACGATTAACGATAACAGCTTTATAGCTTCGAAAGGAGTTTCTTTGGACAAAGATCACCCGAGAAACGGTGTCTCAGGTCAGACCTATGCTTACCGTCTGCATTGTGGCCATACGAGTCGTGATTGCCTGGGCAGCCCTGCTCGGTACTACGACAACGAAGTAAGTTTACGCCTGCAATTGCACACAGTTAACGCTTACATGAGAAGACTCTGTGCAAGCTGAGGATTACAACGGCAAACTATCCGGCACTTTGCTGCTGCCGAGGGCACACCTACCCAGGCCTCTACAGCCTCGAGGTCGCAAAAGCAAGTACAACTCTCGGCACTCTGCTGCACCGGTCACGCGACAGAGGTCGGTCTGTGGACGTTCGAACTAATGGCTCCAGCCGGTTTAGCCGGAAGTCACTGATGTTGGGGGGTGGGTGGGCATGTCCATTATACAGGTCAGTGAGACGCATACTGCTGCCGAGGTATGCCCATTCAGGTATGGTACCTGTCGCTTGAGGGGCCTCAGAAAAAATAAACATTAACGACATGCAGCAGTTAAACCCAGCTATGTGAGTGGCCAGGTGGTTCTAAACAGCTAAACAGCAACGAGAGAGAGAGAGAGAGAGAGAGAGAGAGAGAGAGAGAGAGAGAGAGAGAGAGAGAGAGAGAGAGAGAGAGTCCATCACTCACCTCGCTCTGGCTGAGCACCCCCTTAACACCCGACATAGAATCAAGAGTCAGCATCCACAAATAGCGGTTGGCAATCCGGTCGTGGACACTTTGCAAGTGCTGATACACATCGTAGCAGCTGGCTAGCTGATCGTCTAGCACGTATGGCGCTAGTTCGGCCTTGAGGTGGCTCCCGTGAAGTGGTGGAAGCACCAAACCTGTTCGGAAGAAGAGATTGCCGCAAGACCAACGACGGACGCTCGGTTGCTCGCAGGAAGCACGTGCCGACTGGCGGACCAAGCTCGAGCGAGTCTAGGCTAGCGTGGCTTTTTTGTGTAAGCTTCGTGGACAACATGTTAGTTGACTTCCTGCAAGTCCCTTTCCAATTTTATGCTCCTGTGCTGTTTCGCCCACTACAACTTGGTTGTCATAAACCAGGTACTTCTAAGTGCCCCCCCCCCCGCAGACTCGCTTAGGCCTGCCACTTCAAAAATGTATGTCCCATTTTTTCGAATTTCTTCTGCATCCTGCCACAAAGTGCACGACCCAAAAACCCCAACGATAAAGGAAATGTATTAAAGGGGCTGAAGCCTCTACTGACATCATACCTCGAGGGATATCACAGAGTTCGAAAGAAATAAGTATATGGATAAGTCGGGTAGTCCACGGAGTTGAACATTTAAACTTCGAAAGCAAAGGTGAGAGTCGAACCAACTCATGCGCTTCAACTACGCAGGTCTCAAATGACAAAACAAAGTTTTCACATCAAGATACCCGCAAACGACTCTATGCAGCCTTATCTCTTAAAAAACTATAATCGGATAAAATAACCTTAGATAGACACATCATTACTTTTAATTCATGCTAGGCTGCAGAAAAGTTCATTGCCAATTCACTGACTGGAGCTCGGACATCCGGTGTCCGGCTTTCGAAATTACCAGATGGCTAAGGAGAAAGCCTAGGATGTTGTGGTGCGATAAGTCTTCTGTCGTATAGATTAGCAGTACGGTCGGTGTCTTTCACAGTGCGCTACAAAAGCTATCCGAGCCCTTGGGTCCAGTTGCCGGTTTGGCCAAGTTTAGCATTTTCAGTCTCACCGCGGCCTCAAATTCTTAAGCAATCATTCTAATCCATTCCCGACGTAATATTCGGTCAACGAAGCCGCCTGAATGCATCGTTTGGACTTTGCAGTCTGCAACTCCGGCATAATCTGACGGTGTAGAAGAAGGTCCGGAAGCATTCACTGCAGAACTGCAGAGCGAAGCAACCTGATTGGCAGGCTTAATCACTAGTCCTATCGCTAGGCCCATCGCTGGTCCCATCAGTAGTTTCTTGCCCGATGCACCTTGTCATGCTGAGATCCTTACAGGCTTCCAAAAAAAAACCTATCATCAGGATCCTCCTAAGCTTCCGAGACTGAAGAGGAGGGCCAGGCAAAGCCAGAACACACTGCTTCAATGGTACCTCAGCTCAAGGCCTACTACGATCGCCAGCTGAAAGGCGATAGAAACATCGTGGATGATTTCCTATCGTCAAGACTTGCCTACTCGAGTCAGCAATGCAAACGATTGTCCGGAAGCAGCAGCCCTGAGAATATTTACGGTTCACAGCATCGCTTATCTGACATGTCACAGGCCAGCTTATGACACTCGCTTTCCGCTCTCGCGTTTAGTGTGCATTGCTCTTGCATGCTTTAGGTGCCCTGCCCAGTGGGTGGCAGCTGTGCACTGCGTGGGGGCGGCAGTATGAATTGAGTACTGCTCTCGCTCCAAGGTTCTCCCGTTCTCTAGAGGATTGGAACCCATTAGTGCCCTTCACCTTTTGGACATCACGGCCTGCACGCCTATTACAAGATGGTGAATCATGTGGTTGTGGCGCTCATGCCAGGTCGTGCATGTACAGAGTGGATGCAAATTGTCAACATACTATTTTGCTGCAAAGTATTCACTATTTACACACACACAAACACATTTATATGAGAAACAACATAGCTATCCTGAACTAGAAAGATTGACCACATAACCTATGTAGTTGTGGAGTCGACGACAGTATCATCATGGTGAACACTGTGCCAGACCAATGTTCATATCATAAGGGTAAAAGCGGTAGTCCAGGCAAGCACCAAAATTTGTGGCATTTCAGGTGTGTAGCCATACCTAAACACAGTCCGATGAGGACAGGCCCAGACTAAAGCTTCTGGCATCCGATGAGCAATCAATACACTAGGACTTTTTAGGAGTGTAGGCAGGTTACTGCTTTCAAGAAAATGACACGGTATGACACATTCGTTGGCAGCATGGGGTCTCTGGTTTTCTTTCTCCGTGTGCTTCAAATCATCCTGCTTTGCATTTCTCTCGTTCATGCTGCAACCTTTTCCATAAAATACAATCAAATATACTGTCTCAATAAGCTGGTTTTTCAGCATCACTGAAGGCTCGATTTTGGCAGAATGAGCCAAGATGGCTCTTTCAGAAGACGAGAACGACCTGAGTCAGCTGGCAACAAGCAAAGGAGGTTGGGAAACTTTTGCCGAAACTGCAAACTCTCGTGCCACGCCTTCAGCCGTGCAGCTTCAAGCTTCGTCCGTCAGCAAGTTCGGCAACAGCACATGACGCGGCTGAAAGTTAAAGGCTTTTTATTGCCTGCATTTCAGAAGAAGCAAAAGACCCGTCGAGCCATAAGCACACGATTGCCATGAACAATGCTGCTATGGCAGGGAGGCTGGGAGATTGCGCAGTGCTGCTGATTCGGGAAAGTAACTTTCTGCCCTTCTTTGCATACAAGGCAACGCGATGCAACTACTGGTGTGCAACCAGCAGCTGTAGCCCAAAGGAAGGTAGTCCTAGGTGCCCGGGCTAGAAAGGCGTATGTTGGCCGACCGGTGTCTAAGCCACAGCTAGCCAGCTAGCCAGCCTCCAGTGGCTAAGGTAAGCCGCACCCCACAAGCCTCTCATTCGATGCTTCACTCCATTCGTCAAAATGCAGCGCATAGCAAGACACACTCTATGCAACGTTGCTTGGAGGCATTGGCTTCTTTTGTATGGTGCAAGTAAAGCTTACACCAGTTATCGTCTAAGGCTACGCCACTTGTACACTGCAGTTCTCACACACTGAAACACTAGCCTGGAACTCATTGCCGACTGATTGAACGACACCCCCTGACTTGACGACATTCAAAATGAAGCTAAAAACGCACCTGCTCCTCACAGCATTTGCCGGGTCCGGGTGAATCGTCTTTGCGTGCTTATGCGTGCTGCAGATGCGTGCATGGTGTCGCTAACTATTGATTGACGTGTCCTGCTTCCAGCATATGTAAAGTGCAAAGACAGTTCTCTGAGGGTGCTGTACAAACGTCTTGTTAGCATTATTACTATTAAGACAGAAGCCTGCTCGCCTATGCAAGTGTATTGCAATATAGCTGTTATAAAGCAGGCACATCTCGGAACATGAGCATGTTCCGAGATGTGCCTGCATGAGCACACCAGGATAAACGCAAGGGTGCTGCTGCAGCTGATGATAATGATTGCGTTTATTTATTTATTTATTCTAATGATTGCGTTTATTTCTCTCTTCGCTTTTTTCTCAGTCAAAGAGGCATGTTCCGAGCGGAGTCGATGTCGGTGCTGACATTCAGAGCTGCCAGTCGAGACAGATGTAAACTTGTCTCGAGTGCAAACTAGCATCGAACCCAGGCGATCTCAACGTTGCTTCATCGTCGACGACCTGATGCTGCTGTTGAAGAAGAGCTGGTAGGCATGCCATCGGTGAGCCGAATTGGAGTACATTTCCGCAGCAGTTGTGGCTACCATTTCGCTCGAAAAAAAGGGAAGCCTATTTCCACGCAGAGGGGCAATAGAAGGACGGCTCATCAGATGATGCACGTTTGGTCTGTGTACAGTGGGCCCTCCGGGCCCGGAGAGCTGCCTTCCACGGCAGCTGGCAAAAAATTTAACTAGCTCCTTAGTTCTATCACGGCTAGATTATTGCAATTCCTTTTTGGCTGGGCTACCGAAAAAAGCCACCAGGCCACTGTAGCTGGCTATGAATATGGCTGGAAGGCTAGTTTGCAAATCCCGGAGGTTTGACCGTGCATGTACTTTGCTAAAAGAGCTAGGTTGGCAGCCTGTTGATCAACGGATACCGAGTTCTTACGCTGACTCAGAAGGCCCCCCCCCCAGGCTCGGCTAGTCTGTACCTAGCTGAACTGCTGCACCAGCTTCAGCCTCTTCGTGCCCTAAAGTCCTGCATGGACAATAAATTAGCTGTTCCATTCCTCCGCTTAAAGACCGTTAGCGACAGAAGCTTTTGCTCTGTAGGTCCTAGACTGTGGGACTCACTGCCACGACTCTTGCGCAACGACGACTACTCTACTGCTGCTGACTATGGCAAACTCTTTCCAGCCGTCCTTAACTGCTACTTCCCTTCTACTCACTACCTCAACTGCTCTCCTGACTCTGCAATGCTTCCCACACTTTCTCCTTGTTGAATAAGATAAAGTCTGTTGGGTACCGAATGCATCCTGAAAGCTGCTTTCGCTTTGAGTGCTCTATAGAAAACTCTCCTGCGTAACACCCAGTCTTTATGGCTTTGTAGAGTTACCGACAGAGATATCTCCAGATTCTCATCTTTTAAATCAGCTCGTTAGGCCGAAGAACGGCTTCGATCTACGGGTACTAGAATTGCAGGTTATCCACGAATTTCAGCATTCAGCCACGGCCATGTCATTTCCGGTTGCCCTAGCCTGGCAGCACCGTGGGGTGGGACAGAATGGACGCACTTATTCAGCCTTTGGCCACCCCCTCAGAAAGCCTGGTAGCCCTAATCTCTTCCGGTAGTTTTCTTGGGCCTCCAGGGATATGCTACCAGGCTTGAAGAGAAACATCCAGATCCCGGTTGATGAGCGACGTCAACGTGTTTCTGAAAAGAGGGGCTACCACTTTCTTTCTCTCTCCATTTCTTAGACGGGGCTAAAAAAGAAGGGGGGCTGCTACAGTAGCTAGCCTTGTGCAGTCAAGATCGGTTTTCCGAGAAGGAGAGGCTATTCCTAGCATTCCTCCAAGAGAGAGGCCACACCTTTAGTGAAGCCTTTAGAAGAGCTGCTTCGAGAGGTTTTTTCTTTTTCGAGAAGTCTAAAGAAGCCTTCCAAGCTCGCTATCGCTATCTGGCTGTTCACATAGAGGTACGTGCACTCTCTCTTTACACGGGTGGGGCAAAATGGATGCTACAGATAGACCACAGGCCACTCACAGCTTAAATGAACCTCTCCGAAATGCCGAACTACAATTTTCACAGGAGCTGAAGTGCTTTCGGGGTGGCTTTCAAAGTGAGACCCTGAGAGCTTGTGCCACACCCCTCGAGGTCGAGCTTTAGCCCCACGCCAAAACCACGGCTGCGCTTCGGTGCGCATCTAACACAGGCATCAACGAGGCACTTTTTTCTGGTGCACCGGCTATTTCCACTGGGTGCTACTTTAATAAAAATGAAACAGCATCTGCTGCTTACTGACCACGCAGGTGACTGCCATCACGAGGGCATTTAACTTTAGCAGCCATAACAACAGATCTGGTGGATCCGCTGGACATATTCTGCTGTGTGTCACTGCAAATGAATACACTGGCTCACTGCCATCACTTCCATGTACAACCAAACAGTGGAACCCGTGAAAATCAGACAAATGCAAGCTCATAAGCGAATCACTGCTATACCAACACCGTTATCTCTACAAAGGCTAATGTGATTAGCTTGGGGACTCTGTAACGTTGATAATTGTTTGCAACGAACCCGTGTAGTGACTCGTATGTCAAATATGGCTGAGCAGACTGCGACAAAAAAGTCCTGGCTGAGAGGCGAGCGAAACTGGATGCATGCAGGCAGCTAGCCAGCACTATTTACTAATTGCGCAGTGCCAAGCTCGAATTGGGAGATTGTTTACATCAGATCACTCCACGAAAAGGATTTTTTGGTTTATCAGGTGTAAACTCTGCTGCTGGGCAAGGGCTAAGGCCTCGCGCACGAGTCCCCCTCCCCACACACACACAGAACCCGGTCCCACAAAGAAAGAGAGAGAGCAAGCGAGGGCAAAGTCTACGGCTCGTCACTCATTTTCATCACGCACCTCCGTTTAAATGTTTAGTCTGGTGTGGGCACTCAACTCAGCATAACCCAGCTGGGCGCTATGGGGCAGGAAAGTTCTCACCGTGGCCTGATGTAAATGCTTTCCTTGCACTCACACGGAGCTTGGATCGTCACTGGACTTCTGCCCTCACTTATTACCGTGCCATCAACAATCTCAGATATACTACCTCACCAGGCCAAGCATCGTACCACCCGCTTTTCGGAATCTAACTGTTTACCAATACCTCGTACAAACCTCAAATCCATTGGAGACCGTGCATTTAGTTCGTATGCTCCTAAAGCCTGGAAGTCACTCCCGACTTGCATCACAACATCCCCTGACTTGACCACGTTTAAAAAGAACTTAAAAAGCACCTATTTAAGACAGCATTTAGTGGGTCCCTGTGATTCGTTCTTTACGTGCTTACGTTTGCTGACACTGTGCATGCTGCCACTAACCACACTTGCATGCTGACCCTGTGCATCTCACCCCATGTTATTTATGTTGTTTATCAAGCATGATACCACTCACCATTAGATCGTTTTTCCTTTGCAGCAAATGTAAAGCGCCTAGAAAGAGGTTGAGTTCTCTGAGGGCGCTTTATCAAGTGTATTATTATTATTATTATTATTATTATTATTATTATTATTAACAATGACAAGATAGGGTCCAATCGCCATCAATCAACAGCGATAAGGCAGAGACTGCCTCCCGATTTCTCTCGTCAGATTAAATGCCACTGCCGACAGCTGTGAGAACCAGAACAACTGCCAGGGTCCGAGAGACAGTCACGTGACGAGATGCCTCCGTGGTGACAAAGCATGCTGCCCTCAGTAGGAAGAGTTCAGGGGGAGCCTGTGGGGGAGGAGGGCCAGCAGCACCGCCCACACACGATGCCTGCAATGCCCGGGTTCAGACGAAGCTATCCAGCCGATTGCCATAAGTTGAACCAACGAGCCCTCCCCAACTGATGCTAGTTGACAGCAGTGATTTAATGCCAAATGATGCCAGCATTTTTATTTGCTGTTGGTCACACTTCGAGAAAGGTCTAGCCAGACCTTCTGCCCGCGAGTCGGGGAGGGGGCCTCAAGTGCAGTTCCCATCAGTGGCGTAGCAAAGGAGGCCGATGTCCCCGGAAGCCCAGGCCAAGGGGGCGCCAAAGGCAAAATGGAGTGTGCATATCTTTTTAAACTTTTTTTCATGTGAGAACACCAATCTTGGTTCAAGTAATTCCTTGTTTCAATGGACGACTATTTCTGGCTGAGCTAATTAGACACGTGTATAGACCAAGCTGTAGCTTGACGCTCTGACGGCACACACGCGAGGACAAGGAAACACTGAGATATAGCTTCAACCAGAGTGTGTTCGGCTGGTGCTTGCAGCGCAACAAGTACACGGCCATTCACCGAGTTCCGACTGCCCTTCCTGTCTGCTCGCCCTGAATGCCTGCACGAATCCTGCCTGCTGCAGGCAGACTGCGTAGCATCAAGGCTCGCCGAGCCTTGATGCCATGCAGTATCCAGGGGGAGCCAGCATGCCGTGGCTGAGCGCCGACACACTATTAGACCCTACAAGCTAGGTTTAACTGGTTGCTGTGCTACGACAGTGCAGCAGACATGTCTGGCCACTTGTCAGGAGTCAAAAGAGAATACTAACCACCGCTCAGAAGGTAATTTTTGCAAATTGTGATAACCACAGCTTGAACCTGACAGAAGTTCATGCTGAAAGTTAAGATTCCGTTGTCATTACCTTTTTTGGAAAATAGAGAGCTCCTACATAGCCTTTTCAAGATCAACTCTGAGGTGGGAAGAACTGAAGAAAGTTTTAGCTATAAACTGTCAAACGTGACTCTGCAACAAGGTGGAGTGCAGGAGTGGAGGCTGTGAAAGCTATCGATGATGGACTGAACAACGCTGTAGGCTTTTTTGGAGAAATAGTCTGAAGACACAAGTGGAGCACTTTAAACAAGAGGTGAAGCTGGCAGTTCCCTTCATTGTATTTTTGAAATTTAACTTTTTGGCTCTGCTGCCATTTTGATACAGCATCTTAAGGAAGATCAACCGAATTCGGAAAAGACTGCAGGATTCAAAGATGATCAAAGATCAAGATCAAAGATGCTCATTGTGACCTCCACTCTCTTGAGATTGAGTTGTCAAGACTTCGAGAAGACACGTGCCAAAACTCACTACTAGATGCCAAAAGCAGATGTAATTTGTGGGGAGTTGCAGTTGAACAAAGAATCTGCGAAAGGATAGAGATCCCTGGAGAGCTCTCTCAAGATGTTGGTCTCACGACAGAGGTGATTTTAAGAATCATGAAGGACAGCATAGACTATCTGCGACAAGAAATTACAACTAGGTTTTCAAGGCACAGATCTTAATGCCAAATTTGGTTTCTTATTGGAAGTTGAGAAGCTTTTGAAGACACTTTACCAGACCGTACTCCGTTAGCAATGTCTAGATCTTGAAGGCTTCTATTGTTCAGCCGCTGATGGAGCAGAGCTGTACAACAAAATATGTGTCCGTAAAATGCTGCTTGCCACACGTCATAACTCAGCACTAAAGACACCACTGGAACTCATGTCTTTTATTGTCACTAATGGAGAAGATGTGTTTCCAAATTTGAGAGTTGCCTTGCAAGGTCTTCTCACCATGGCTGTAACAGCAGCCAGCTGTGAACATTCCTTTAGTAAGCTGAAGATAATGTTGTCTTATCTGAGAGCATCAATTCAATGGGGCAAGATTGACTTTCCGATTTGGCCTTGCTAAGCATTGAGAAAGAAACACTAGCAAGTATCGACTCCTAAACTGTAATAGACCACAGTTTGCCACGTTTAAGGCCAGAAAAATTCCCCAAAGTTAAAGCTGCGACGGCTGCCTTGTAATTGCAACACTGCAGTCAATAAAACTTTCTCGCCACGATATGCCTTCATATATGCATGTGTTGTTTGCATTTCTTCTGTTGTGGTGCTATGTTGCAGCGATTTTTGACAAGGGGAGGGGTGCCATTTGCAGCTGTGTCCCCAAGTGCCGAAAGGTCTCACCACGCTGCTGGTTCCTATTGTCGGTGTACGTGCATGCTCGCGTCGTGCATGCCAGTTGAGTCGTAGTAGATTACGCAGAGCCTAGGGCTTGGTCACTCCCTTCCCCTCATCAGGCGCCACGGTGCATCCCTAATTTTGGTGCCAAAGCTATTGCATTTTGCAAAAGGCTGTGCTCAGGCTGTCGGCTGCCGAGTTAAGTTTCGCTGCCGGACGGCTTTTCAGTGCACCGTCTGATCACGTGGACTCTGGACCATCAGCTGCCGGGCAATAGGCAATCGACCTACCACCGGGCAATAGACCGGCAAGGAAGGAGGTTTCTGGCGGCAAACCGGCAGTTCTCCCACCTCCCACGTCAGAAGCGCACAGCAGCGCATGGCCTGGCCGCGATGGCTCGATGACAGAGAGAAGAGAGAAGGAATCGCTCGATCGAATCGCCAGCTTTCTTCGTATGGCAGTGGAAGAGCCAGCGAGCGGCTATCGCTCGGCTCGCAGGCCAAGCAGCAAGCAACGAGCAGGCTGTCTGCTGCTGCTGCCGGCGCCTCGAGCCCAACGACGACCCGGACGGTGGCAAATTCGGAGCCCCTCGCCCACACCCGAGCTACCACCTACTCGCGCTGTGAGTCACGCGACGGAATTGACGGTACTATTTTTTAGTACGCTTAAATGACTGCAGAAACGGCCAGATCGGGGCGTGCTACTGAGGGCACAGGGGGACAACCCTCTGCTCTCGAACTGAGCTCTAACTGGGTCGACTACTGAGCAGGCGGCAGGCGAACCTCAGCCTGCCATGGGGGGTATTAGGAGTGACGTCCCTCTGCTCTCATTCAGGGGTCGACGCTGTTCGGTGGCCATTTGCTTCTTCGAGGTAGAGCCGAGATTTTTAGGCAGCGCCCACTTGCCGCAGCATGCTGTGAAGTGGCTGACACTGGACGCTTCAGTGCCCACGCTGGGCTGAGCAGCCACAACAGCTGTGTCTCGTAGCCACGAGACGGAAACCGCAAAGGAACGGAGGGCAGCAAGACAGGAATGCAATGTGGCAACGAAAAAAAAAGGATGCGAACGAGGAAAGTAGTGCTGGGCACGACCACAGGGACAACAGGCCGCCATGCAGCAGCGAGGGACACCGCGAAGCTCCAACCGTACTCGAGCAAAGCTCTATAGCTCTGCCAGGCGCCGCCACCACTGCAGCAGACCCAGCAGCTGCACTCTACCTGGCTACTCGACATTTCGGCTGCATGCAGAGAACTTCAAGATGCACACACAAGCGAGCTAGTAATGCTGTCAGAACAGCACACTGACGAGGGCCGACAAAAAATGTTTTAATGATGACCACCTTGTGTCATGACAATACTGTGTGTTCCCGGGCTGCACATTCTGGCACATTCTTCAAGCCACCATTTGCTGCTACTTCGTTGCTGCCTGCTTCCTTGCCTGATCTACTGCAACCATATTTCTAACGCATTATTTCTTGCATGCCGTCTACCTTGCTGGCCACTGGTTGCACTCAAAAATCTGCATAGGCTTTTGAGTTGAACTTTAAGTGTAGAGAACACTTCAGCATAACATCCGCTAGTACATCCGGGCCTTTTCGAATTGCAGCCGGAAAGCAGTGGACTTTGGATATATTAATGCTGACGCAGGCAGACCAAATCGTCGCAATTAGCATTCTTACCAAACCGCTGCTAACAACGTGGCCATGACAATCGGGACAGAACACAAGAAACTATTCTTAGATGGGAAAAGCTACCATGCTATCTTGAAAAAACATCGTCGACTGGGATGGGCAAAACTTGAGCTTTCTTAGAAGCTTCTAGACAGCAAGGAGGAGGCCAATGCTTTGCTCAGCAGCGGCAGTAGCAGCAGCAGCAACGGCAGCAGAGGCAGCCGACGGATGTCGCAGCGGTAAGGCCAGCCGGGACAAGCGGCACGACTAGGCAGAAGGCATGCGACGTCAAAAAAGAGGGCAGCGCCTGCCCTTACCGATGCAGTTCCAGTCACATCGTGTGCGGAGATGGTCGAGAGCGAGCCGCATGGTTTGCAACCGCATTCGCTCGTTCATGTAGGCGCCGTCCACCTGCGGGCCGACGCAGAGCAGAAGCTGCTCGCAGGCAGCCATCCCAAAAACAGCATAGCTCACGCGCATGCCCTACGCAGCCGGTACACGAGCGGATGGATGACTGCATGCTGCTACACAATTGCACACGATTGCCACACCGGCAGCAGCTCATATCTTTGCCAGCACCATCAAACGATCGCATAGACATCGGGTGAAGAGAGGAGGGATTTTGCTGTCAACAAAAACCCAGCACCTGGGAAAGCCGTGGATGCACTTTGGGCCCGGACTTTGGCAGCTGCCGATGTGCCGTGGTGTGCCCCGCCCCACACCATTGCAGATACCTCTATCCAAAGGAGACGCGGGTGCACTTTTTGCTTCGGAAGTCAGAGTGCTGACATTTGGACTAGAGAGACTTGGAAAAGGCCAGGGCCAGGACCAGGGTCGGGCTATCGAGAAGAGGCACACCCGCTCTGCCGGAGCATACTGCATGTTAAGAAGGCATATCATTCCACCTCGATTCGAGTGAACCTGGTGCATCTCACCTCTGTAGTGGCCAGCACGGTATTGGAAAGAATGCTTTATTTCCTATCTAATGGCCAATCTTTAGGTGATTGGGCATTCAAGTCGTATGCACCAAAAGTCTAGAGCTTGCATGTGGCTTCTGTCACCGCCCACATTGATTTTGCATCATTCAAGTCCCAGCTAAAGACTCTTATTCTGCTCAAATTTCCCGGCATCCCAGTGAACTTCTCTTGGTTTCTTTTGGTCTTTGCATCATCACCTGTACATGATTCAGTGCTTGTCATTAACTAGGGATCCTACTAATTCACAGTGCTCTCAGTGCTCATACTGGTGTGCTCCTGCTTGCTTGTCTGAGTACGGTACTTTTAAAAGTACCCTGCATGCTTGTCTAAGCACGAAACCTTGCTTGTCAATAACTCTACACTACTGCTTCTCTTGCAGTGAGTTAATAATCGCCCGGATACAAATTTGGTTCTCATATGGTGTTATACAAATGACATAGTATTGTCATCATTGATTTCTACGGTCAGTCGCAAAGATATACGGCTGCCATCATAGCAAATGAAAAAATGGATATATACAGGGGAATCACGTTAAAAAATAATGCAGCAACCAGCAAAGGAAGTGCAACAGTCAAAATTCTTATTGTGCCGACGTTAGTAACGTTCGAAGGAGACATTAGTATAATCTACTAAGTTGTTGATAAAAAAAAATGCAAAAGATGACATTCGAGGTAACCTGTTACTTGCGAGGCCACCCATGCTACCCTAATGGAGCCTGGGATACCACCACCAGCCCAACAGAGCAAAGGCCACAGAACAGAAGGTATGGTGGGGATGAAAGTCGCTAGCTGGATTTACAGGGCATCACAGCATCTCCGGTGGGAGCTGCTGAGAGATGAGGTGATGATATCAAAATCGTGTTGCCCTCAAGAGTTAACCTGACAGTCTCCTACATTCAACCACTCCCTCCTGCAGGGACTGGGCACACGATGTGTCAGGCTACCGGATGTCTCACTACCCATCGACCTGATGACTAATCTTGGACATGCATAATAGCAATAATAATAATAATGCACTTGATAAAGCACCCTCACTGAACTCAATCTCTTTCTAGGTGCTTTACATTTGCTGCAAAGGGAAATGCAATTGAATGGTGAGTAATATCATGCTTGATAAACAAACAACATGAATAACATCACTGCTTTCTGGGACGTCGATCTCTCACACAGTTCCGATGCATGCATTGCCGAGATTTGTTATTGGATGGCAGCAAACTATCCCAAATTGAATAACGACAACCCCAACTTACTAGCTTAGGGCAAACCTAATATTACCCAGAAACAGGAAAGTCGAACCCACGAAAAGGGCTCGGCCAGCATAATTCATGTTGCCTCAGCATGGAATCTGGGTGTCCTGTTCTAAGTCGACCTTTCACTTGATAACCACATAAGATCCCCAGTCAAGTCTACCTACTTTCAGATATAGCAGGATGTCACTGCAAACATTCGGGCCTGCTTAGATAAGAACATCACAGCCAAGGTGGTCAATGCATCATGTGGCATCCCATAGAGACTTGTGCTACTCACTATTTGTAGGTCATCTTGCCAATTCAATATGAGGCTTTCAGTGAGTGAAAAACTCTACAGCCAGACTTTTCTATCGTGAATGTCGCATATGGCACAGTACACCGCATGTTATCGACCTGCATTGGCTCATAATCAAGCAGCATATAGAATCCTACGAAACTCAGTGGCTGTGTTCCCTGTAAAGTTACACTAGGCTAGCTTGGCTAGAGATGGGGGGGGAGGAGGAGGGAAGGGGAAGCACCGATACTAGCCGTGTAAGGTTGCCCAGCTGACTGCCTAGATACTGGCACACGGGACACTAATTCTAGGTTGAGCACCAGCACATTAGATCGCAGCAGTGAAATCCTAGATGCAGTTTGCGAAAGAGCCATTATAAGCCCGCGCTCTCAACATGCAATCACCAGACCATAGAAGCTGACCAATATCACATTTCTTTGTAAATGTGGCTCTGCTCGGCTACACCAACCATACGCCTAGTTCCTTTAGGGTTCGAGCGTGCTTAGGCAATCAGCCCCTACCGATTCTTGTTAAATAGTATCAAAAACGTCAATCTCTCGATTGGGTGCTGCTAACTTGCGTTATGCACGGTTGAATAAAAAACAATCCACACAGGTAGTATGCTGTATCCCTGGCGTTTTCCTGGTAATAACGAATTTTATATTCGGCTTGGGCAGATTCGAGCGGTCGGTCATTTACGGCTCGACCTTTCTAGCCCAGCGCTGAGAGCCAGAGTCTCAATAGCTCAGCAACAACAAGAAGAGAGCACTAGCATGAGCAGAGCCGGAAGCCGGGGCATCATTTCTCCAATCAATTCTTCGGTGCTTCCTATTCTCAGTCCCCGCGGCAGACGGTCTCCAGTTGCGCAGCGTTATCGAATCGTACCTGCAGGGAAGGACCGTACATGGAGCACACTTGCTTCCAGTCGTGAGCTCTCATGATGATACGGCTGAACGCTGACAAGCTGGCTGATGGCACTCCGGCATCTCCGTCGAGCCTAGAGAGGAACGAGCGAGCCATCGATACATCGGTCCTGCCACAGCCACATGGATATGATAGGCACCACGATAGCCCCCACGAGGTAAGGTGGCTTGTGTCACCAGCTGCACTGACTTTGCATCAGCTTTAGATGCCAGCTAAAGGTGCATCTGTTCTTCTCAGCTTACGTTGTACCCCGATGGACAAGTGTGTTTTCCTGTGCACTTAGCTTGCTTACCTGTGCATGATTCAGTGCATGCTAAAAAACCAAGGGTAAACTACAAACTTGTGGCCCCGAGTGTTCTCTCGTGTGTGCTTCTGCACACTCGTCTAAACATGGCATTTCTGTGAGCTCTCCTTGCTTTTCTAAGCATGATAGCTTGCATGTCAGCTAACCTTTGGTTATCGCTAATCTTGAAGCAAGTTGTAAAGCGGCTGGATAGAGACTTGGTTCTCTTAGAGAGCTTTACAAATGACTTGCTAAATTATTTTATTCCATAGATGCTGATGACTACGCCAGTTAATAAATTAAGCTTTTGTATGATGCTTATCTGGTGACTTAACCGGTTAGGTTTGCATGCACGTGAGTAGTTGAAAATTAACGCGACTACATCCATTTTTGTTAGAAAAATGTCTTTGTACAGTGCATTAGGAGACTAAATCTATGCCTAGCTCCTTGACATACGTCTATTATTTTAAAGGAAGCGTGTCAACAAAGTAGTGGTAATAGTATCCATAACTGCAGCATCCATGAGCAGACAATACATGAACCTCCTTCACATGCAAATGAAGCATAAGCTATCGGAAACAAGTGAGTTCAGTTTTGCTTTACATTTAGCAGAAGTCAGTGGACGCGATCCAGTGGTCTGTGGATATCTCCAGGCTTTAGGTATACAGCAACCTAGGTATGGTCTCCAAAAAGGTTGAGGTTGCTAGAAACACAACTTAATGCAAAGTTTGACGCTTTAGTTTCCCAGTGGTGTCTTTTAGTTTCCCAATGAAATTAGGTTTGGCCAATGCTATTACACTTGTCTAATCATTGCTCAATTTAAAAAGAGAAGTTGATTGTCTGGTTCTGAAAGTTTGGCGCTAAGATTAAACCTCAATAGTTGCACTGAAATGTGAGTGATAATCAGGCAAAACAATAGCCGCTCAAGAAAAACTTGGTAATCGATCGCATCAAAATCAAACGCAGCCGAGTGATCGAGAAAAGCTAGCCGAGACTCTAGAGTTGCAGGCATCTCAAGAGCATGATTTAAATAAAGTTTCGTTCTGAACGAAGTGCTTTATTTAGGACGGATTAGGCTCAAGTCCAACAGTGCCAGCACAACTGAACCTCAGTCGATATGGGCAGAAGTTCGATCACCGATGGCTAGGCTGCCATAAGAAACCGGCGGCTTAGGCTCAGTCGGCCCTTCCACCTGCATCCCCTGCATCGACACAAGGACGAAGAGATCGGCTGCTGCATTCGCTTGTCAAATAAGGCCACTTGGAAGCATTTGTTCAATAAATATCGTAATGCCAATGGCATACTGACGACAACTGTTCAGTGCAAATGACAATGCAACTACACTCTACCTTAAGACGAGCACAGCACGGCATGGCTAAGGCTTGCAAAAAGCCAAGACCACGCTCGATAACCAAGACCGTAGCAATAACAATGGACGCGCCATTCAGACCAGGCATGCTGAGGCAAGATCAAGGCACGCCTACGCACATGATTATCTTACAACCAGTGCCCTAGCATAGCAGCTCACAACATATGTAGCCAATGTCTCTTAATAGTAATAAAAACTTTAGAAATAGACGCAGAACAAGCCCATATTTCTTTAATCATGGGTATACCAAGAGAGGGGGCCTGTGGGTCCTGACTCCCTTTCGACCAACCTCGATACGTGTGCCTGGCTGCCACAGGGCTCTCTGCCTGGCTCTCCCAGACCTTAAATAAATAATCCTATTGAATAGGTTAAAATCAACCCATAATAATCAGGTTGGGTTTTTAGTCCGGCTGCCCCAGTCACTGAAGTCACGTCGTCTATATTCAGTCATCTGTGTTAATATTGATATTACTACCACGACGGTACACAAATGATGAGTGTCATAAAAGAGGATGATTTGCTAATTTGCATATGTATTTAGCTGCAACATGCACTCTCATAATTGAAATTAGACATTGAAATGCTACAACTTCACAGGACTATGAACTTGAAAGGGTTTTTCAAAGAGTGACCTTGGCATTCCACTAGCTTGCGCGCTCTCTGCGCTACGACCCCCGGCTACCCCCCACCCCCCCCCCCCTGTTGCTACGACCCCCCTCCGGCTATCCCCCCTACGTTGCTGTCGCCCGAAGAGTCGACTCGCGCTTTTGCCGCTTCCCAACTTTCGCTTGGAGGAGCTGAGTCAGCAGCATATTGGGAAGCTGCTGAGATGCTTGCGTGAGAGTGTGACCGAGCGGAATTCGCGCTGCGCCTGCCTTTGGTGAGCAATGGACATGCATCAACAGAATCTGCTCGTGATTCTTCACAAGTGATACTATAGTTTTAGTATAAATTTAAAGATGGTCAGCACGTCCGAAGGCTATGTACATGCACCTGAATGCTGACTCGCTCCTGGGGACTGACGAACAAGAGCTTCTAATAAGCAGCCTGGCAGTCAGCGGGCCGGCTCACCAGCTATGTCAGCCTCAGACACTCAGACCCATCTTCCAAAATAAAAGTTTGAAGTTATCCATGTATTTTCACGAGTGCAAGCAGACTTCTATCCGAAAGCCACTGAAGACCATCGAGTTTTCACAGCAATGAATTGTGAATGAAATATATGAGCGCGAGCCGAATCCGAATAGAAGTGCACCTATTCCATACAACAACGAGAAAAATAAGCAAAAAAAAAAGTTGTTCAGTGCCTCACACTGCCGAAACTCAGCAGCCGGCTCACCAGTCGGTCTGCACTGACCACAAGGTCGGCAGACACCCGAGGCCGCAGTGAGATGAAGTACTTAAATTCCCCGTGACTTTCATTTCATTGGCATAAGCTAGTGTGCTTAGACAATAGTAACACATGCCACACACATGCCAAGTGCAAACTGCTGTAGCAAGTCAAGCACTATTGTCAGGCAGGTCTTAGCCTGGGGAGAGGGGATAAGGTGCTCGCTTTTCACAACCCAGGTCGTAGGTTCGTGTCCTGCACTGGGAGATCCTTTGTTGTCCACTGCTAGCGGTGGTGACAGCCGGTAAGGCTCTTCTGCTTCGATATAAATGAAGCTGTAAAATCAGCTAGCCTTCAAGTTTTAACTTTAAAAACTCCTTTGCAGCAAATGTAAAGCACCTAGAAAGAGATTGAGTTATCTGTGAGTTATCTTATTGAGTTATTGAGTTATCTGAGAGCACTTTATCAAGTGTATTATTATTATTATTATTATATTATAATAGACCAGTGGAAGTTTCTAACAGAGCCATCCGAAGCGGCACGGCTTCTCGGACAGCGAACCACTCTCGGTGAATGTGGCTGCAGTTGTACCCACAGTTGATAGCTAAACTTTGGTCACGTGGCGACTTTGAGTTAACAAGACCTCAATGTTAGTTCATTCCACTTGCATTGTAAGGCCGATGGGTGCCGCCGTCAGTCGGGGGTTACACTATTTAAGTTCGACGGTGTTGAACACCATCAGACTGCCTCCACAGGCAAATGAAAAATGGCTCCGAAGCACGACTAGCGACTAGCCACAAGTAGGGAGGCTGGGTGAACGGCAAACCTGAGCTGCCTGACTGTATCTGTACAACATATCTCTGCTAATCAAAGTGAGAAAGTCAGTCCTTCCGTCCGTTACGCTGCAAGACGGCGCACTTCCGTCACGCACCAAGATGGCACAGCATTGTCTTCCGTGACGAAACTACTGTGACTCGGCGAAACGAGTCCACAGGCAGTGAGCTCTCGTGTCAGGAGAGCATTATAATTGTTGCTGGTGGCCACGTCAGCCGGCAGCATAGCTAAGGACGAGAAGCAATGCTAACCTGTAATGCTATTTGCTTGAAATGGCAACGCAGCTGACTGATGACACAGCAACAGCAATTAACAAGGATGGACAACAGCAGGTGAAGGGAAGACGCAGCGAGGACGAGTAAGTGTTTGCCCTCAAATGTGCTGTGATTTAAAATGTAAGTGACAGGCAATTACCATGTTCCTACAACCGCGATCAACAGGATTCGCACGGCAAAGCTGCAAGCAGGCAGAACACTGGATAAGTCAGTGCACTCGTCTCTGCCAGAAGGGGATCATGGAAATGCTCTCCGAGGCCAAGTCGGCACACGCAGTATATGACTCATAGTCTCCACACCTGCGCACACAAAGACCGATGCACATATGCCTAGCATGCACGCGAGCACACACACACTCACACACACACACACACACACACACACACACACACACACACACACACACGCACGCGAGCACGCGAGCACACACGCACGCGAGCACACGCACACACACACACACACACACGCACACGCACACACACAAACACACACACAAAGCGGAATTGAGATGCTAACAAAGATAGACTATAATTTATCACCAGGCCTAGGGCGGCCAGAGAACTCAGTGTAATCGCTCGAGTTCCTCCACCACCTCCATACTTGGGAATGAATTATTTACCGTTTCTTGAGAAGCCTTGTATATGGCAAAGTGCATGTGCCAAACCCTTCTGCAGCTGGTGCAGCGGTTGATCACAGTTGGGAGGTCTATCGTTAATGCTGCTCATCTGATGCCCGGTCATGTTTTTTTAGTCAAACTTGACTCACTTATAACCCTCAGACCACAATAGCAATCATGCCAACAACAATAAAAAACAAGTCCAAGATCCAAGCAGAAGACGGTTTTTCCGTAGAGCGTGGGCACAAGGTTGGTCGTAGAATGCTCACGGAATGCTTGCGAAAACACTAGCTATGTAAGCGTATTGCCATCGGCAAAAGTCGACTGAAAATGTGTTAGAAACCAGTGGATTCCATTGGAACCGCGGTTGCATGCCTGAGGAGATCAATCATCAAGACAAATAACTCTGCACCTAAACTCGAGGACACGGGACGTGAGTTTGAGCATCAGCTGAGAGGTCTAAGCCAGCCTCTAGGATGTTCGAGTGGGACCTCTGCACTTCAGTCGGTGTGTGCTGACTCGTCAACGACCTGAGCACGACCTGAGCCAACTGTATGCCAAACCGTGCATCCGCCACCACCCCCATCGACCCTCGCCCTCATCGACCCTCCTCCCGCCCCCCGACGGACGGCATGCAGACACACTTACTCCAAACGGAGATTTTCGACACGATACTGACGCCCTGTTTGAACCAGAAAGTCGACGATGTTCGTCCGGTACCACTCCGAGTTCTGGTGCACCCTGCAAATATATACATGGAAATATATATATATATATATATAGATAAAGATAAATATATCTATAATTTGTTTGGATAGCGCCCTGAGAGAACTTTAAATCTCTATTCAGACGCTTCATATATGCCGAGGGGCTCGGCCCCACGACCTCAGCCATCAAATGCATTCTCCTCGACCTTGGTCGAAGTGAGCACCTTAGGCACTGGGCCACACGAGGAGACCACGTGGGCAGGGAGACCAGCGGCTCTCACCTCGGCGTGACGAGGAATGGGACGCCAAAGCTGGAACACGCTCTGCTCCCGGTCACTTGCAGCAGCACTACACTAAAGACCCTTGCAGACGTCAGCCCCCAGCCAAGCGTACAGAGGCAACATTCCTAGAGTTAAAAAAAAAAACAGGCGCATGCCCAGGCGCTGTCTTGCGAATCAACAAACAAGTAGTCTTTCGGCCTTTGAACATCCCATGTTGCAGCTAGCATCTACCTGAATGAGCTTCGGATGCCAGTTGGCATTGCAGCCAGCGGCCGGCCAGTGGACCAGAGACACGTGCTCACATCAGCCCGGCGGCCCTAATGGGGAAAGTGCTGCTTGCACCTACAAGCTTCTCCGGCTGCCCGAGAAGGTCACGTGGGTGGTTACGTGTGTGTGTGTGTGTGTGTGTGTGTGTGTGTGTGTGTGTGTGTGTGTGTGTGTGTGTGTGTGTGTGTGTGTGTGCGCGCGCGCGCGCGAGTGTGTGTGTGTTTGCTCACCAGTGTGGTTTTCTTTCTTATAACCGCCTGCATATGTTAACCTCTGTCTGCCATCTCAGAAGCAATAAACGCACCTGTTCGTCACAGGATTTGCTGGGTCCATGTCAGTTTTCCTTTATGTGCTGGTGCGTTCTGAGGCTGAGCCTGTTATCACTAACCGCTTGATTTACAGTGCATGAAGGTGCCTGGAACAGAGATTTAATGGTCTTAGGGAGCAACACACGTGCATTGTTATTAATTATCCTTATCATTACTATTATTCCCCCTTGAGGGTTAAGCCTAGAATATTATACGGCCTCACACACATTAACTCAACACGTCACTCGGTCGTCATTTTTGCTATGAATGAGCGTGCAACGAATGCCGAAGTGTAAGATTGGGGTCAGGAAAAATGTAAGAGGCACTAAGCCACTAAGCGGCTGGGCCTGCACGACTTTGAGGTCAATTTTCACGATGCCTTTGCATTTCACTTGACAGTAAAACATAGTGACACATTTATCAGTACACAGCTTTTCACTTGAAATATAAGCTAGAGCAAGTGATAGTCGTTTTAAAATACTGACCGAACGAAGGCTGTCTGCCATGCATGTAGGTGTCAAATACATTTCGTCGCAATTAAAGAACGATCCAGCTACCTCTAGTATGTCACCGATCCGGTGCTCTAAAGATTGAGCCATCGTGATTGCCGTTCCATACAACTTCACATAGGGCTTAAGCAGAGGCGAAGCCAGGGGTTGGCAGGAATGGCAGCTGCCACCTATGGCCTGGTAGGTGGGAGCCGAGTCGGCCAATTGTTGCTTGCAGCAGCTGCTGTTGGGAGGGACGCCACCAGACCCTCTTTACAGGGGGGCTCCGCCCCCCCCCCCGACCCACATGCTACCCCGGCGCTCCAATCCTAGCTTCACCCCTGGGCTTAAAGCTTTGGCTTTAAATATCCACTCTGGAATTAAACATCCAATCTAGGGCCGAATCCCGATGTACTGCCTAAATGCATGTGCATCCTTCTGCCGAGTCTCAGCCATTGCGACTACTATGGTTGGCGATCAGAGACCAAAGCAGTGTGATATCCCAGCCAGTACCTTGTCCTTAGCACTAGGAACGTTACAAACCCATTGGGCAAGTGCAGTACACATACATCTTGTAGGTTGAACCATAATTACATTTACATGTGTCAGGACACTAATGCTAATCCAATACAGACAAACTGAGAAAACATCCTTTGCCAAAGACAGTCATAGAAAGCATCCTCTGTCCAATCGGGGCAAACTTAAGACTTTGACACCACTAGCCCACAATCAAACGAGTGAAAATAGTCATCCATGAATGCACACGTGCTTCTACAATTTCAACCCATACGCGACTTCCGAAGCATACTCAAAAGTTGCATTTACATTACGTACGGGTCAGACTGATAACTATGCTATATCCACATGCATAATAAAACAATGATCATAGAATGAGGCACTCTGAAGTAGCCAACCTTACTGCTCCACCACATAACATGGGCGTGTTCATTTATAGAATTCACTTGTATAGTGCCCTAAGAGAACTTAATCTCTATTCAGGCGCTTCACATTGGCCACGGGGCTTAAGCCCACGACCTCGGCCAGACCTTGGTCGGGGGGGGGGGCGGGGGGGGGGGGGAGGAGCACCTTAACCACTGGGCCAAACCAGCGCGGCATATAGTGCACCTTAGTGCACTATAGTGCACTATATGCCGCGTTTAGGCTCAATTGCCGCAGTCGCTCGGACATTACTTAGCGATACTGAGGGATGAAAAGGTTACTTAACTGAACCATCAGAATTCAGGACCACTCAGTAGATCGTGCAGGATCTGCGCTCTCTGCAAGTGCTTCCAGGGACTCCACGGCACTCACCAGGCTACCTACGGCCCTACGGGGTAAGAGGCCTGAAACAAACTTCAAGGTAAAACCGGACACACGTTATGTCGTGCTGCAGGTCAGTAGGTTTTCTGATGACCGAAATTACAGGCAAGGAGGAAGTCGAGGGCGGCCCCATCAGCCCCTCCTCCCCCAGAAGGCGACCCGGAAGTTGCGCCAGTCAAACTGCGCACAGTCCATATGCCTCTTAGCCCCTCGCACATGCAAGAGTGGTAGCTGGCCCCTGCTTGTTGACTACCAAGCTACCATGGAGAGGCTTAGAGAGAGGGGCTCTAAGAGCTTGTGGGACGACGAAACTTAAAGTCATATATTCAGAGAAGGCTGTCACCTGCTTCTTAAGGTAATAATAATAGCACTCTTGTATTTCGCCCTAAGATAACCAAATCTCTATTCAGGTGCTCTACAACTCACGGCAAGAGAGGCAATAACCGGGGAATAGTGGCATGCAAGGTATCATGCCAGTACACTAAAGGAAACCGCTCACAGCCAACCTTGCCCTTAGTAACAGACCCTGGTTAGTAACATGAGCTGAATGATGCACAGGTGAGCAAACAAAGGGAACACAAAGAAGAAGAAGAAGACGACAAGTTCGTCGGGGAAGCGACAGGACGGGACGGGGTGAGTGGAACGGCCTCTTTCAGCTGAGAATTGCTGAAAAGTCAACGCCGGCAGCGGCAGAAGACAGGATCCTCGGCTTTCGGTGCACTCGAACCGAAGGCCTGACAATCAAACGATTTCGTGAAAACGTGCGTGAAATGGGGAGGTGACTGGAAACCCGGGAGCGCACGCAGCAAGAGCGGACCGGATGGAGCTGATTAGGCCGCGTCCCCTTTAAGTGCACACGTTGAATCGGTTTCCAGTGGGAGAAGGCTACACATTTTTTTCAGAGGGAGGAATGACGTCTTCAGCGAGGCTGAGCGAGGGAAGAACACTTCGTAGACAGGACTAAGAGGGTCGCCGAGTGTCGCCCCTCCGACTCGAAGCTTCAGGCTTGCAAAGCGGGAGGGGGAAGATGAGAATTTCGCCTCGGACAGGTCAACAGCTGTCTGCAGCGCAGCGCATCAATGGGGGAGGCTGCTTCGGACCCTTTTCAGAAATTAAGTTATTTTATTTTATTATTAAGAATTATTAACCACCAGTTCCTATTTTGGCAGGGCTGACGAGCCCATCGGCGAGGCCCACCCCTTCGGAGCTCACTACTTCGAGGTGCTAGTCTTGGGGAGGCTGGGGGTGGGCAATTGCTTTATTTTTAGACTTGGCTAAATGAACCTGCTTAGCAAAGGTTAGCACTTTGAGGCAAGGCTTCTGGTTCTCAGAACACTGCCAGGTTCACATCAGGTTGCCGATTGCTTTTCTCTTTCAGTTGAGGCCTAAAAGGCTTCCAGACGGAATCATTTCTGTGCGCTGAGCTTCAAGCTCTCGAATAGCGAGCAGTGCCACTTTTTCGAGAGGGTTACACAAAGCCTCTCTGGCCGTCGACGTCGACACGCAGACTGGGACACGCCCATCTAGAGCTGGATCCACGGCTGGCTAACAGAGGGATGCCGCTCCTTTCAGGAAGCACCTTTAGAGAGCTCCACTTCCGAATCGGTCTTTTTCGATAGATGATTAGGAAAGTCTCTCCAAAGTCCTCCAGCTACAGAATGCCAAATATTTAGTATTAAAATCAGCTCTGTGGCCAGGTAAACAGGTATGCCCTTCCGATGATAAAACTGTGGCAAGTCCCCTTAGTCGCTACGGCCTGCCACACAGCCCTGCGGCCTGCTGATCAATACCATTTCAATAACCTGCAAAGACCCCTAGTTAAGTACTTAAAACTGCTTCCCATTGCTGAATGCTAGTTTTCATTACGGTGTATTAATATTAATGTGGCCAGAACCACTCAATAACTGTTATTATTTCCCTATCACAGCATAGTTAAAATAAGGAAACTGTGCTTAAAATAACACATGTAACAATCATCAAGTTGTTTCAAGTCAGCTTGATACATTTGGAAGCATGACTTCTGTTGGATTGCAAAGCAACCAGGTCAGGAAGCATGGGTAAGCGGCAGCCAGGTTAGTGGTTACGGCACACTTTCTAGTCCTTTTCGCCTCCTGAGATCAAGCGCTACTAGCGTTTCTTGTCGATTGCAGAATTTCTCTTCCGAAAACCGTCTCAGCAAATGAAGAGTGCCAACAAAGAAGAGTACTCTGGGGGCGTTACAACAGATGTATTATTATTATTAGTGACTTCATGTCATGCTTGCTCAAGGTCAAGGTTTAGCCATTCTGTGAAAAAATTCCTGGCCACAGTTCTGATGACCCTAGCAGTCGAATTTTGTTCCCGAGTTCAAATCCGGCTCACAACGGGGATTTCACCCGACATGTTTTGCAATGTCATGGCCCTGAGCGCCACAGCATGCATAGGCTCGCATGGAATCTGTTGGCATTGCACAGTGCTTTCGGTAGGCTACATAAAAGAAATCGCCACAGAACAGTCAAGGCGAGAGGCGGACAAGCTGAACCGGTGAAGCCACGAAGTGCAGCCAGCGGTCCTGCGCCGACGGCAGCTGCTGCAGCTCACCTGAGCTTGGGCAGCGGCCTTTGAGCGAGCTCCTCGTGAATGCTGAAAACCTTTTCAATTTCAGCAATAAGAGACGCGGCACACTCGTCGTCGTCGGCTCTCGACCGGTTAGCTGTTGCCTTGTCCTCGCTGTCGTCGCACGCTGAGGATCCATCGCCCAGCTACAAGCCGAGCGTGGAGTTAGCGAGCCGGCCAATCCTCGACGGAACTGCTCACAGACTGGAAAGGCGATCTTCGAGGCCGAGCGGTGAGAGAGTTTCACTCTTTTGCAAGCAAAGTGAGCGGCGACGGGAGCGACCGGCCGCAAGGGGCCCCGCAGGGACAATCTCGGCTGCCTCTGCGGTTGCAGCAATCCGACGACTCATTTGTCTGCTGGCAGTCAGCGCGCATCGCCGGATCTGCAGTGCGTGCAAGCGGCGCTCACCACGTTGGAAACCGCCTGGAAGGTCACCCCATGGAAATCGCACTCCCAATCGCATGCGACACGCGACAGAGCACGCCGGAGCCGCAAAGCCGCGAGCCGACGGCCGACTCGTCGGCTCGCGGCTTGTGCGATCGCGCCAGCGACATCTCACCACGACCACGGGCCTGAGTCCGCAGGTCTCGCGAAAGCGCATGAGTGCGACGAGCGGCGGAAGGTCCGTCAGGTCCAGGCCTCGGCGGCAGCGCGACATGCGTATGAAGCAGTGCGCTGCCGATAGCGATGCCGTCGCCCCCAGCGCTGGGGCAGCTTGCCGAGGCCATTTGTCCTCGGCGTTGGACAACAGGACGGAACTGTCCGACGTGGCAGAGCTGCGCTCCAGCGCAAGAGCGAGCGCCGACGGAAAGACTGAGGTGGCAGCGCTCGCCTCCGAGAACGAGGCGGAAGCAGCAGCGGAGGCGGCGGCCGCGCTGTGGCCGTGGCAGCACCGTGCTCGGAGAGCTCGCACAGCCGTGGCAGCTGCCTTTGATGGCACGCTGAAAAGGAGAGCAACGATAAATTCAAAATCGGGAAATGCTGCGCAGTGAAAGCCATATCCAGAAAGCCAATGTCACAGAAGACGAGTCGAAAGGTCAAGTTTGAACTCAGCATCTGCTGTAGTAAGAAGCTTGCAGCAAGCGAGTAGCAGAGGCAGCAGCGGTAGAAGAAATTCAAAATGTTCACTTGATTTTCAAAAGCGACCCAGCTTGTTAAGGATGCGTGTACAGCATTACCCCTCTAGTGGTGGCGTACGACGATGAGGCCAGAGGAGGTCAAGCAAGGGCTGCATGCTCCCATTGAACATTGCACATGAAAGGTAGAGACAAAGGTCGGTGAAGGTACGTGACATTCTGAAAAAATGTGAGTCTGCTCCGACTTTCCACTTCTTGTCAGCTGATCTGATGTTACAGAAAAATCCTGAATGTGTGACACGTGAATACCAACAAAAAATGAATAACGGTGGAACCAGCTCACTAGCTATGGGCAAACTTAGTACTACTCAGATGTCAGAAAACCTAGCTCTCAAAATTAAAAAAGCTAAACCTCACAATAGGCTAAAGCAGCACGTGTCCAATAATATATGCATACAGTCTGGCTGTCCTGTTCTAAAGTTTAATAATAATAATAACGTTTAATAATGACAATAGAACATTTGATAAAGCACCCTCAGAGAACGCAATTTCTTTGCATGCTGACCCTGTGCATGTCACCCCTAACCATGTTATTCATTTTGTTTGTTTTTCAAGCATGATTTTACTTACCATTCAATTGCATTTCCCTTTGCAGCAAATGTAAAGCGCCTAGAAAGAGATTAAGTTCTCTGAGGGCGCTTTCTCAAGTACATTATTATTATCATTATTATTTCTAGGTGCTTTATAATTGCTGCAAAGGAAACACGATCGAATGGTGAGTGATATCATGCTCGATAAACAACATGAATAACATGGTTAGGGGTGACATGCACAGGGTCAGCATGCAAGTGTGGCTAGCGGCAGCATGCACAGTGTCAGCACGCATAAGCACATAAGGGACAAATCACAAAGACCCACTAAATGCTGTCACAAATAGGTGCATTTTTAATTTCTTTTTAGATGTGGTCATGTCAGGAGATGTCGCAAGGCAAGTCGGGAGTGAGTTCCAGGCTTTGGGAACATACGAACTGAATGCACGGACTACAGAGAATTTGAAGTTTGTACGAGGTATAGGTAAACAGCTAGATTCCGAAAAGCAGGTGGTACGATGCTTAGTCTGGTAGGGCAGTACATCTGATAGGTAGGCTGGAGCGTGTTGCTTGACTGGTAGCCAGTGCATGTCGGCAAGAAGTGGTATGATCTGGCAACCGTGATGCTCACGACAGACAAGCCTAGCTGCAGAGTTTTGCACCAGCTGTAAGCGCCTGCGTACACCGGCCAGTAGACCAGCAAGTAGTGAGCTACAGAAGTCAAGACGGGATGTCACAGATGCATGGACCAACTTAGATGTGGTATCTCTTTCTAAACAAGCCCGAATTTTAGCATGCTATGTAACTGAAAGTAGGCAGACTTGACTATGGAGCTGATGTGGTCGTCTAATGAATTGCTAGACGACCACATCAGCTTCCCAGTGAAGTCAGCCCCGTCAAGCATCGCATCGACTTTAAGGTCCCATCACTCACTTATAAGTTTTTAAAGATTTTTGATTCTCTTGCTTTAGAATACCTATCCGAACTACATCCTAGTCAGGCTAGGCATCTTGACATCCGCTTGTCTGACAAGTTGCTTTGCTTTGCCTCAAGCTAACCTGAAATCCTTAGGAGACCACGTCTTTAGACTGCATGCTCCTAAAGCCTGGAATTCACTACAGACTGATGTCATAACCTCCCCTGACTTAGAAAATTTAAAAATAAGCTAAAAATCCAACTGCTCCTCACAGCATTTGCTGGGTTCGTGTGCATTGTCCTCTGTGTGCTGATGCACCCTGATACTGCACCTGCCATCACTAACCAACTAGCATGCTTCCTTTTCAGCATGCGTATTGTGTCTAGAAAGAAACTGGGCTCTCTTAGGATGAAAGATGCGCGTCTTATCTTATAAAAAAAACACGCCTTGGCATAATGAAATGCATTAATCACAAATAAAAAAAATCCTACAACATGCTGACAGCAGGCAGAAAAGAGAAACCCGACCGGACTGTTTGGATTGGCTCGCTCCTTTCCTAATCACCTACTCTAACTTAACAAGGATGGAGTACAGAAGACACCTAGACAGCTGCAAGTGCCACATCCATAGTCGCAGACCGGTGCCTGACCGCTTTAGGGGCCAAACTTTCTCCATTCACATGTAGTCACGACTCGGACATGAGCAGACCTATTCCAAAGGCAGACCGTCAGCAGTGGGCCTACAGCCTAGGACAGAGTCTGAGCCGACTGCAATCTATGAGCATGCACTTGGTCAGCAACAGATCAGCGCCGGCAGATCACCCTTGTGCTTGGATCTTTGAGCCTGGTTTGATAGTCGAGGCATTTCATCCATCGCTATGTGAAAATTGTGCAACACCGACATTTACCGTCAGCAGGAAATGGGTCGACAAATCAACCCAAGCATTTGCATAATTATGACAACTAGCGCCAGCTGTTCAGATACTGACACGATTGCGAAAAGCAAGAAGCAGGGGAGCATTTCCAAAAGGGCTGTAATTCGAAAAGCTTCGATGGCTTCGCCGACAAATATGCCTCGATCTGCAAGCTCGCAAACGAGTACACTGAATCTGGCAGCATACGGGTTATTGCACAGCCAAGTCTATAACTCGAATGCACACACCCCCCCCCCCCCGATGAGCAAGAAGCAAGAGGTCAAGGTCCATGCTACCAAAGCTGAGGTCAGGTCCTGACTGCTGCTGCTGGGGCCACTGAACGGCTTGCAGTTTCTCACGATACCCCACAGCATTCACTAAATGCGGCATGGCAGGTTCTCATGATGAGCCATTGCATTCACTATCACGGTGCCGAAGCCTTATGGTTTGGAGTACTGCAGATACCAAACCTCCTCAAGAAGAGCTGCTTTCTTATGCATTAAGTAGCTACTGACGGTAAGATGACCGGTTCCTTCCAGCTCCACGTTGGGACGGCTGTGGTAGTGACACCAATGTAAGCACACCACAGAGTAATCAGAAGAAGGCCTGCATTTGAAAAGCGCTGAACAGTTGTGTCTACCGGAACTTGGCCAAGATAGCCACACATCGGCAGTTGAGAGCATTTAGCATCTCATGAATGCAGGAGCTCTAACCAGGGCTGCCGGCAAGAGTAATTTGGGTTGGGTGCTGTCATGCATCTATGGGCAAGACGATGGGCAAGGAGTAGTGGCCAGATAGATACGTAGCGGGTCACTGCTGGCCACGTAAGTAGCCCTCAAAATACTTGCTCGATTGTTTGGCTGTAACAATCGGAGAGTTGATTATTTACAGTATGCACAGCTCTCCTTAGCAAGAAGGGCAGGAAAGTGCATCCGCGAGATCAGCAGCAGTGTGCCGCCACTGATCTCCAACGATCTCCTGCCGATGTTGAATACTGGGCCCTGAGACTGAGACTTGCCTGTGCGACTGCTTGTACGTTGCTCTGTCAACGTGTACATTGACCTTTGCATGCTTACACGCGCTGGAATTCTACAATGCTATTATCAGTGCTCAGCTGATGTGTGCTTCCTTCCACGACATGTACAGTGCCTAGGAAAAGATTTAGTTCTCTTGGTTGCTACGCAATGTGTTACTATAACAATTATTATTATGTCACGTGTGGTTGACTGGTCACCTGCCTTCCTTGGAGCTACGTAGACAGTGCAATTTAAATTCACTGTAAAACGTTCATTCAATTGGTCAAGTAATAATTTGCACATCATGAACATTATTAAGCACATAAAAGAGCAATTTAGATGGACAAAGTAAATGGAGATGTCGTGACGTCAGTCGGCAATGAGTTCCAGGCTTTAGGAGCATGCAAACTGAAGGCACGGTTTCCTAAAGATTTAAGGTTGGTCGGAGGCACTACTAAACGACTCGAGTCAGAAGCAGGTGGGTGGGGAGTGATATAGTGCCCGGCCTGATTGGGAAGTATTTTGAACAAGTAGGCTAAAGCATGAACAATGCAGGGATATAAAAGTGAGTGACAGGCTGCTGAAGTCGATGCTATGCTTGATGGTGAGCCAGTGTAGGGAGGTGAGAAGTGGTAAATGTGACAACTGCTTGCTCACGACACAAACCCCTAGCTGTACAGTTTTGTACCAACTGTACACTCTTAATGCATAGGAGGAAAACCTGCGAGTATTGAGTTACCGATGTCTGGACTGGATGTCACAGATGCATTGAACAACTTGGCTGTGGTATCGTTATCTAAGCAGGCACATGTCTTTGCAGTGGTTCATAGCTGGAAGTAGGCCGACTTAACTGTCGAGCTGGTGGGGTCACCTTGTGAAAGGTCACTTTAGAACAAGATACACAAAATGGGGGTAGACACACTGGCCGAGCCGATTTTGAGGATTAAGCTTTCATTTTCTGAGCACTGCATACACGCAAGAACACAGCAAGTGTACCAATCTCCACCACGACATAAGCTTGTGCTGCTCTAGCCTGAAAACAATTGAACCATTTACAACTGTTTGTACTGTACTACTGTATGCCAGTACGTAGCTGTCGCAATTACTCACATATGACCAATCATGACCAACCGTACGGCTCCTAGCTGCTGCGGTCTGAGGAGGCGCTGGATGGCAGATTTAGCACTTCGGCCAACGCGGCTTCCAGGCGGAGGTCAAACTTTAGTGGTATCGAAGCAGCAGGTCATAGCAGTCTAGAAAACAGCACTTGGCTTTCGTGGGCACTTGGCTTTCGTGAGGTTATCTGCAGCGAAGATCCAACGAATGGGCGAAATACCGAGTGCACGCACAGCAGCATATCTTTGCCGGCTAAATGGAGCAAAATACTGATCGAGATGATGAGAGAATGATCGAGAAAAAGAAAAGCCCGAGTCGAGAGAGGCCGAGAAAGTCCGAGTCCGAGCGAGAGACAAAGTCCGAGTCCGAGCGAGAGACAAAGAAAAGCCGAGAGAAAGAAACACTCGTGAAAAATAATTCAAGAGCCCTCCTCGGAAGCTCAAGTCGCTATCTCTAAGGCTTACCACGGTCTAACTAATTCGTCTACTTCAATGGACGGCTCGAACTCACGAAATTTGCCAATGTCACTGACTTTTGCAGCACGAGCGCTTGCTAGTCTCGAACTCAGGCAATGCTGCTCTGACAGCCGCTTGCTACGATTAAAGTTAGTGGTACACCGCGCGAGGCGTCCCGTAGTGTGCATATTAATAATAACAATATTCGTCGTGTTATTATTATACAGACTCGTTTAGTGCCCCGAGAGCTTTGTCTCGAATCTCAGTGCGAAGCCCCTGCTAGCTCGCTGCCCCGCCCCCTTGGTTTCGACACAACCTCGGGCTGGCACACGACGGCTTGGGTATCGGACTCGAGAGCTACAGCCGCTACGCGCACATAAGCGATCCCGCCTCATGCGAATACACGGGACGCTACTTCCGCTAACATGTAAACACTAAGCACTAGCCCAACCTGCACACCGCGGCCCGCCATGTAGCGCTCGAGAATAAGGAGCGGGCATTCTCAGACAACACGGCGAGCACTGCTAGAGCTGCTGGGCTCACAGCGCCTCGGTCGCTCAGCCCTCCCCGGGCAGAATAATACCGATACATTTGTAGAGAATGATGCCTCTGCGAAGCATCGTGCCTGCCACCAATCGCCGGCTGCCCAAGCGCTGCTACTATACTCCTTCTGGCTCCCGGAAAGCAAAGCTCCCGGCACGGGCGATCGCAGCCGAAAAAATTTTGGATTCTCACGCATTCTATTCACTCGCCGGACCTGCTGCTTTTCCGCTTCGGTTTCGGACCGTTATAACAACAATGATACGCTTGATATAGCGCCTCAGAGAACTAGGCTCTTTCTAGGGCTGTAAGTGTTGATGGTGACACTCATTGAGCGGTTCGTCGTCGGGCGGTCGTGCGGTTACTTAGCTCATTCTATTGCCACGCTCGGACATGCTTCCGCTCATGCGAGTTTCACAACCAACCTCAAACCCGTCGGTCCGTTGATAAACTTATAGAAGCTGGTTTCACCGGCTCCGCGAAAGATTGGCCGACTACGCCACCTTAATTTAATTGCACAGCAGAAAAGCAGTTATATTCATTCACCAAAACATATCGGTAATAGAGCTGTGAACATTGTTTTACCTGTTAAGAATACAAAAAAGCGCTAATGGGAGAAACTCTGGGTATAAGGATTAGCAATACATAACAGGGCGGCGCCATGAGGTACGATGCAGTAGAAACACTCAGTTTTAGAAACACCTCTATATTAATAAAAGCTTTAAATACAAGTCATTTATTTTAATTATATATATATATATGTAGATAGATAAATTTTTCAGGTCTTACACCTTTTATATAAAAGTCAAGGGAGTGTTACGTGATAATATCGCCATGGCGCCGCCCAGGGAGTAGCTTCCAGTAGTGGCAGTAATAGCGGGAGCTCCTAGAAAGTAGAGCTAGTTTTTTGAGATGCTCTTTCTGGAATTTCCAGCTTTTTTCATATCAGGTGCCTTCAGATTTCTGCTGAAGAGACATCTTCCTACTCCTGCGCGGTCGATCAGCCGGTACGTGGTAAAGGATGCCTCATCACTAGAGACTACGACTACAGCGCTTATCTGATTGAGACCACAGCTTATGTCTTTCGCTATCGTTAATCTCATTTTAGTGGCAGAGGATTTTTTTCATGCGTCTCCTACGTGCTTCACCCAGACTAGTCGCGAATAGTGGAGTGGGGAACATGGACACTGCGAGGTCTTGTGTACCCCTCTCGCGATCACCCTTCTGTAGTTAAAAAACGCACCTTTTTAGCAAAATTCACCTTATTCAGACTACCCAGGATCGACTGCGTTCGTCGCTCGATAGCATCGAAGTAATGCTTTCTGAGCTTCTCCTGACTATTACTACTAGTGGTGATTGGTGTGCCAGCCTAGTAGATACAAGCTACCTCTTTTGAAGCACAAGTGCTTTATTACACGGTTATGCAGCTCTCTGTATTATAATCATGCATTGTAAAGTTGGCTACGATACTCAGTTGCCTGCTTCAAGTGGTCGGTAGCCCCCAGAGGCTTGTCTGCCGCTGTGTTAGTGATGCTGTTGGATCAGCCGAGCGTTATCTTACCTTTACCAGCGATTCGCTGGCGTAGTTCTTACCATTATAACTACAGCCTGTGAGATCAGCATCTCCGTTGAAGGTGTGTGTGCTGCCCTTGATAAAGCAAAGCAACAGTCGCATGCTCGCAAGCAAGAGTAGCTGAGGTTTAACTGAAACGTGGTGTGCATAAGAGCAGAGTTATCCACACATTACAGCTTGCAAGTTTAGTGTAGTCTAGGCTAATTTATCCCAAAGTTGGTAACCATTATTCATATATTTTGTTTGCTGCGTGTGTAGTTAACCAAATGTCGACGTTAAGCTTTATCTGACCTATAGCAGCAGTTCTAGTATGCACGTGTGTGTAGATCTCAGCTAGATGAGGCAGTGGCAGCTAGCGGTATCTGTCCTTATCGCTGCCTACTCCTATCGTGACTATTCATGTCGCTAACTGTATCTCTATGATAATTATAGTGTCTCAACGTTCCTATTTGAATTTGTTCTCAGAATAAAAATCGAATGCTCATCAGGACAAGTGACAACTACCTGCATGCATCCAAAATCATCTGGGAATCGTGGAACTTCAAGAACCTTGCCATCGATGCCGTACCTTCTTTGCCCGTATTGCTCGATCTCTCTTCCAGCCTGTCGTTATTGGTCAGAATGCTATGACACGACACTTGCTGACATGCTTAACGAGTTTGCACCTATAACTAAGTGAAATGCGCCCCTTGCCCAGACGGCCTGTGGTTTACCGTAGACATTTAACTAGCTAGGTCTACTAATCGTGGTTTGAGAAAGCATACAAAAGATCAGGACTGACTGTCCATTTTCAGGCATACGAAGTCGATACTAGAGAAAGCAAAGTCTAGCCCCTTCAAAAATATTGCTGTTTGAATCACGGATGCACAGTCCAAAATTGCTGATGGCTGCTATCAACCATCTCCTTAACTACTTCCAGATTAGCTACTTACCTAGTGATCCTTATGGTGACCTAACCGATCGTTTCTCTAGCTTCTTTGTTAGCAAGATAGACAAAGTAAGAGTCCATCCCTAAGGTAGCAGCATCCCCTCTGGACTCCTGCCCCTCAATAAGATCAACACAGGACACATGTCTCTCAATTACGAGCACTACCTCAATGACTAAATTCAAGGGGGCCACGAGTGACCTTATCCTGAAATTCATCTCACAGTCAAAGAAGATTGATTAATAGTCCTCAAGACCCTATATCCACTGCCCTACTTCTACAATGCGTAGATTTGCTGCTGCCATGCATAACTAACATAATAAATAAGTCCTTAGCCTCAGGTCATGTCTCCGCACCTTTCAAAAAGGCTGTTGTTAGGCTATGGAATAAGAAAGTAACACTAAACTTGTGCAGCTTTTGTTCAGTCTCCCTTCTCCCATTCCTATCAAAGACACTGAAATGAGTCATACCTATCAAAGACAGTGGAATGAGTTGTACCAGACCAGCTCAACTCTTATATATTGAGACCTCAAACCTAGCAAGTAAGTTCCAGTCTGGATTTAGAGCTTATCATTCCACTGTCAGCATTGCTTAGGGTGTATTACGACCTTCCCAGGAATGTAGACTTGGGTAAAATCTCTGCTTGTTCTGCCTGATCTTTCGGAAGCATTCGGTACTATTGATTGCAAAGTATTGCTTGAGCGTCTCGCATCTTACCTGGGCATCACTGGCACTGCACTGCAATGGTTCAGGTCCCATCTCAGTCAAACACTCCAGAGTATTGTGAACAGACCAAGGTCATCCAAAAGACCACTTAAGTACAGTGATACTCAGGGCTCTGTACTCGTTCTGCTTCTGTTAACGATTTATACTCACCCTCTTGTCGTTGTGATCGCCCAACACAATCTAGGCTTTCACTTATATGCAGATGGCACTCACTTTTACCTTTACTTTGATCCCTCCAGCTCGTCGAATTCTCTATACATCTTTGCTACATGTATTGGTGACATCCGCACATTGATGGCAGCAAACTTTCTTAAATTGAATGGTGATGCAACCAACTCAGTATCAATGGGCAAACCAAGTGTGATTCAGAAATAGGAAAACCAACGCTCAAAATCAGCTCCACCAGTTTATCACTTTTTGAATCTGCACGAAATCTAGGTATTATGTTCCAAAGTGACCTTTCGTTAGACGACCACAGCAGCTCCACAATCAAGTCTGCCTACTTTCAGCTACATAACATTGCTACCGTTTGGGCTTGCTTAGACAAGGAAACCACATCTAAATTGGTCCATGCAGTGTGACATCCCGGCTTGACTTCTGTAACTCACTGCTTGCTGGTCTACCGGCCTGCACACTCAGGCGCTTACAGCTGGTGCAAAACTCTGCAGCTAGGCGTGTCTGTCGTGAGGGTCACACACAGTTGCCACATCACACCACTTCTTGCCGACCTGCACTGACTACCAGTCAAGCAATGCATCGACTTCAAGGTTTTGTGGCTCACTTTTAGGTCCATTCATTCTTTGGCTCCAGCCTACCTATCAGATGTACTCCCTACCAGGCTAAGCATCGTAGCACCTATACCTCGTACAAACCTCAAATCCTTTGGATACCGTGCCTTTAGCTCGTATGGTCCCAAATCCTGGAACTCACTCCCGACTTGAATCACGACATCCCCTGACTTGACCACATTTAGAAAGAAGTTAAAAATGCAACTGTTTATGACAGCATTTAGTGGGTCTTTGTGATTCGTTCTTTATGCGCCTATATGTGCTGGCACTGTTGCATGCTGTCACTAACCACACTTGCATGCTGATCCTGTGCATGTCACCCCTAATCATGTTATTCTTGTTTATCAAGCATGACACCACTGACCATTCGACTCTTCTGACTTATGACTCTTCTGACTTCTCTTCTGACTCTTCTAGCAGCCTCTGAATCATGGCCCGCCACGCGTATATACCTTTGCTCACGTGCACGCGCACACCTGTACCTTTGCTCACGTGCACGCGCACACCTGATCGTGAGCGCATGCGAGAGAGTGTGCACTCGTGCCGTGCGAGTACTGCGCTGCTGGTTGCGCACGAGCGCGGCCCATCTCCTTCTCGCTGCTCCTCGCTGCCTCAGTCTCTCGTTTATTTGTAGGCACTTGCACTACGATCGCATGCAAGGGCTGATTCTATCGCTGCACTCAAGAGGACTGATTCAGTCAATATCGGTTCCTGAAAAAAAGAGACTTTATGGAAACAAAGTCGATAAGAAGAGGCTGTACGAAGGGGAATTCAGCAAGGTATTCAGCACAGAAAATGTTCTCGAGTGAGTTGCCCCCCCCCGTGTGGCCCTCCTTGCTAGACTCAGCACCACACCCTCAACCGCCCTCATTGCTGTTTGGCATTGGTAGATCTATAGCCTCAGGCCTTGTTTCTACACCCCCTTCAAAAAGGCAGTTGTTTGACCATTCATTAAGAAGGCAACACTGAACCAGGAAAAATTGAGCAACTTCCACCTAGTTTTTCCTTACTGCTGCGGTTCATATTAACGACACTTGAACAAGGATTGGCAGACCAGTTTAACCCATATGTATCTAAAATTCAAACCTAGCAAATTATTTCCAGTCATGTTTTTGAGCTAATCCCTCCAAAGAGTCGGCATTGCTGGGGGTGTAAAACGACCTTATCAGCAATGCAGACTAAGGCAGAGTCTGTCTGCTTGTTTTGCTTGATCCTTTGGCAGCTGTTGATACTGTGCCGACCTCCAGGTGCTTGTTCTTCACAACCGAGCTCTCGTGGGTTCACAAAATCAAAGTTTATTCGAAATAGTGGCTCCTTTTTATACTTTTAGGCATAAGCAATTGCAAAATAACACTAACTAACCAGGAGAAAACAAAAAGTAAAAGCTTGTTACATTGTCTAATAATAATAGCAAGGCCGACCCCTACCTGTGATTCACACTAGTTGCAGCCGTAATCGCAGGCAGACATGTATGCGATGCAACGTAGATATGTGTGTTTATGTGTGTGTGTGTGTGTGTGTGTGTGTACGTGTGTGTGTGTGTGTGTGTGTGTGTGTGTGTGTATGTGTGTGTGTGTGTATATATATATATATATATATATATATATATATATATATATATATATATGTATGTATATATATATATATATATATATATATATATATATATAAATGAATTGTATAATGTGTATGTGCAATGCACCTGTTGCTCAGGCTTTCACGAGCACCCTCGATGGCATTACCTGTGTGGTAGCAGTATCTTGTTTTTGCTTTTTGCGTGTGCATGCTTGCACATGTCTCCCTAGTACCTGTACCGGCCAAAGTCCTGTACAGGTTTTATTCTGTAAGGTCTTCATATCCAATGTCATTAAAAGATTTTACGATACTGCTGTGCTGTGCCGTGCATCAGCTTCCCGACGGCCGATGACTGTTTGCTGCTGCGATTTAGCTTGTTCATGTTTATGTAGACGAGCCAGAAAAAAAGACACCCCGAGTAAAAAGTCAGCCAATGAGCAACAGGATGCAGTGGAGGAAAGCAAAGCATCGATTGAAGAGCGTGCTGAGCTGTAAGTGGATCCTAGGATGTTTGTGGCTCCCTCCGCATCGTCGCCTGCATGTTATGTAGGGGCACTGTGTCCTTCGCTACTTGACTGGTTCCACGTAGAACGGTGGTTCTCAACTTTCCTGATGCTGCGACTTTTTAATACAGTTCCTCATGTTGTGTCGACCCTCAACCATAAAATTATTGTGTGCAAAATGTGGAAATGCGTATTTTCCGATGGTCTTAGGCGACCCCTGTGAAAGGGTCGCTCGACCCCTTTTGGGGTCGAGCGACCCTTTCGCAGGGGTCGCCTCCTTTCGGGGTCGAGCGACCCACAGGTTGAGAACCGCTGCTGTAGAAGCTTGCCGTCACGTATGGCCCCGTCACATATGACCCGTTACCAAGCTAACTTACTGCCTGTGCATATAGCGACTTCGAGTGGGCCGCTGGTGCTGGTAGTGGTGGTGGTGGTGGTGAGGGGGGGTTAGCCGCGATGCAGCCTGGGGGAGCCAGGCCTTCTCAAATGCGTGCCTGCCTCGCTCGCTCTGCCTCGCTCGCTCCTTTGGGAAATGTGTTTGCGCTGTTCTAGCTTCTAAAAAGAGCCCCTCGCTATAAAGTGTGGACGGTGGATTCGAGTAGAGTCCCGATCTTCGTGACCCTTGAGAGTGCCTTTGCGAAATACATCTGCCTTTCTTTCCCTTTGACCTTGTGGTAGGTCATTTGTATAGCATCCCAAGAGAACCGGAAACACCGTACAAGCTCTTGCAAGAGAAGCAATAAACGAGGGCTAATGACGTGCACGGTGTCGTGCTTAGACGAGCTCTACGCTTAGAAGCACGGAGCTCGTCTCGAGGTTTGACCAGCATGCCAGGCGTGCACCAAACGACACTTGGGTGGGTCGACCACTGGTTAGTAGGACCCCTGGATAGTAACGTGTGCTGCGAATCGTGCTCATCAGCACGTCAGCACGAAAAGCATGCGAGAAAAAACGAGAGAATTATTCGCTGGCCAGTGATTGTAGATTTTTTCTCAGTTATAAAAATGCGGTCCGACTTGCTGGTTCCGGTAACTTGCTTTGACTCGAATGCATCAGGCCATCGTGCATACTCACAATATTTAAGCTCTCACCTTTGTAAAGTATATTAGCGATGCTGCGCACCTAAAAGTACATGAGCCAAAGCCCTCCCTCTTTTGATTGTCAAAAGGTGTTCGAGAGATTTAAAGTGCTCCACTTTTTCTCACTCTCACTTTCACTCTCTCACTTGCACTCTCACTTTCTGTCTGCCTCTCTCTCTCTCTCTCTCTCTCTCTCTCTCTCTCTCTCTCTCTCTCTCTCCTCTCTCTCTCTCTCTCTCTCTCTCTCTCTCTCTCTCTCTCTCTCTCTC